>JAZGTK010021159.1:0-10725 GCA_036877625.1 Ambastaia sidthimunki
ATTTTAAAGGAACTCAAACTGTTAGATAGTCCGGACAGCACTTCTCTGGTGTTTAATGTTTAATTTGCTCTTCCATGTTGCACGATTTTAAGGAAAAAACGTATTCAAGCTCCTGTTACTTAATTCTTAGTTTCTAAATTACTTCCTGTTGCTGGCAGAGTGAAGGCCAAACAATAAAAAACAATAAAAAGTCGTGTTTTATTCCCAGAAGACATATGCTACATAATCTATCATCATTCATTATCTTTAAATAACATCTGTAAGATACAAACTGTGAGTCATTCTGGATAAAAGCATCTGACAAAATTAGTCAATGTAAACAGTATATAAGAGTAAAATCTGATTATGAGAATTAAATGTTTTATTTTAAACAACATGCAGATTTTTATGGATTGTGCTTTACAACAGTCATCATATAAACAACATTCAGTTTCTTGCCGCATGTGTTGGTTCTTTTAGGTTCCAGGTTCTTTGTCTGGGTTCGGTGTTATTGAGAGTGTTGCAATGTGTGTGCGAGCGCAATTATGTGTATCGCAGCAGATGCAGAGGAATGTCGCAGGGTTTTCTCTCCCCTCTGGCTGCGGCGCTCATTCAATTCTTTCGCCATTACGTTGTCATCAAGCCATTTGGCTGCTCTGGCCTCATAAGAGCGGCAAAAGAAAAGAGCTGGTTGATTCAATTAAAGCCACACCAATTCAACTCCACTGAGAGCCGGCCAAGAAGGTTCTTTCAGAGAGAAAGAGTAAAAGAGAAAGGTAGAGGAAAGCCCTTTATTCCATCTGTCTTGGTTTGAAGTGTGCATATTAATGTCATGTAGGTGCTGGTGTGCCTCAAAAGTACAGCTGTCATGATTTACTCAACCTGTCTCCTATTGTGCTTTAAGTAGTTGTGTTTTTGGCCAGGATAGTTTAGCAAATTAATACTCTATGAGTAAAAAAAACTATTTATGCGTCACATGCCTGTCTGTGCATGTGTTTGTCGCAGGGGCCGGCAGCGGCCGTTTGTCACCGTGAATAGGCTCAGGGTGGTTCACATCATTGGGCCATTGAAGGTGTCTCCTCCCCTGTTGTAAAACAAGGGTGTGTGTCACACAAGGACACAGGAGGCATTGTGTTCCCTGCAGGGGCTACCGTACCACCCAGAGTGTCCCCTAAATCTAACCCCCCCCTTCCCTGATTCCCCTAACACCTCCCCACGACCCGGTCCTGCCCACGGCCAAAAACCTCAACCTGACCACTAACCACAGAGAAAAAGACAGAGAGAGGGGAGAGATAGCGAAAGAAAGAGAGAGAGGGGGATGAAAGTAGACAGTAAAAGTTGGGGGAGAACTTCTATGGTGTAATATATATACACATGTATATATAGAGAGGCACACACCTAAATAAATAATGATTGTTTCTATATATCTATCTATATATCTCTGAAAGGGAGCGTGGGATGAGATTGTGGCCTGTAAAAGCAGAGGGGGGCGTGTCCGTGAGTTTCCCCTAACACGATAGGTCAATGGGATGATTGATGGCTGCAGAAGTGAGGACAAAACAAGGGGAGGTCAGAAAAATCCGAAAAGAAAGGGAGGAAAGAATAGAGAGGGAACGAGGGCCTTGTATCTGAGTTAGAGACGTCTGTGCAAGTGTGAGAGTGTGTGGGAATATTTACTGCCCTGCAGAGGTGGGCGGCTCTGACTTGTTGCTAATTAGCGGGGAGGCATCTGAGCGCTGTGGGCCGAGTGTGTGTGTGGAGATGAGGGGTATCTAGCAAAAGGAAACGACAGGATACTAGTGTGACAGAATGGCCATGCTGACCACCTAAGATGACCCCCCCCACACATACATACATACCTAAAGTTACACACCCCTCACTACTTTCCCCCGCCCTCTACAAATTGATGTAAATGAGCATTGCTTTTAAAATAATGACAAATAATTTACGGCCAACTGTCAGTTTCCTGAGTCTGAAACACACACACAGAAAAAGCAGCAGGGCTCTTAAACTGAAGAGTTCGGGCTTGTGTTTTAAGAGGACGTCCCTTGTTCTCTGAAGTACTTTGAAGAGGATCCCCAAATTGCAGGCACAAACTGTTGCAAGCAGAAACACATGTAAAAACACTGTAAGACACATTTATACATGCAGTATTAAAATAATGTTCATTCTTACTGTAGTCAGCTGACACTTAAGACTTTCTGGTTTTAGGCGTCATGCAGATTGTGAGTCTAAAAACAAACATTTCCCCAAGTTTGCCTGTCTGTAAAAATGGTCAAAATTGACATCACTGATTAAGGTTGATGTCTCTTAATTAACACAGACTACAAAACTGATTCATTTACTAACAAACAATAAAAAAATGAATTCACTGATATTTGTGGTTGAACCTGTAGCTCAACTTGTAGAGCATTGTGTTAGGAGCGCAAAGGTTGTGGGTTCGATACCCAGGGAACCCATTTACTGATAAAAAATGTGTGTATAAAGTGTCTGATAAATGTAAATGGTAACCTGAAAGTTGTTGTTTAAGTGAGTAAGGCACTTAAACTCCTTATTCCAGCAGGACTTTTCCCTGTTGTAATTGTACTGTAAGTGACTTTGGATAAATGCTTATAAGACTGCTTACAATGTTTAAACGAATCAACATGTTTTACTAACCTTATATACCTTGATGTATCCAAAATGAGGTTGTTTGTTTCACAGCAACTTTTTGTTTCCTTAGTTTGGTCTCTTATCATTCCATCTGTTGTTTTTGGCACATCCAATCACCTTTCACCTTGACAAAGAGGCAGAGCGAGAGAAGGATCATTCTCTGGTGAATTGCACCATTTTACGATAAACAAACCCCCCATCGCTGAAGGCTGCACATTGCTCCACTGCTGAGACCAACAGGAGCAGAAGATGGAGGTATGGAGGTGTTGCGGTGGGCCGTGGAAACTGCTGGTTATCAGACACACAATTATAGGCAAACAATAACTACTATAAAAACAGAGAAGCTGGGGTTTTATAAAGCTGATGAAATACATTCATGTCACCAGATTATTCAGTACAAAAAATTCTGGAAAACTGAACAGCCCCAAAGTGGCACATCCCAGCTAACAATTTTAGGTTGTAAGAACGTTTCCCTAACTTTTCCATTATGTTACAAAAATGTTAAAACTATTATTCTGAATGTTCTAGGAACAATCAAAATATCCAGTTCTTTAGATGTTTTATTAACGTTACTGCTCGGTTACAGGAAAGTTATTCAAACATCATTTGAATTCTGTAGTTTTTAAAACATTCCACTGAAAACTTAACGTTTTGACATATGATTTACAACATTAAGAAAGCATTCTACTAATGTTACTGTATGTTTTTTCATAACTTTTAGAGAACATTTTTAGAGAACAACATTCTGAGAACGTTCCCTGTTAGCTGGGATGGTTTTAATTGTGTTCTATGCCCATTTTCAATACAGGGTGTTCAAAGGTAACCCTTATACAGCGACAGAAACATCCCAGCTTGACTAGCGCTGCTCATTAGTGATGTCCCACAATGCTCAGGTGAATACACAAGGTCAGCTAGCATAACTGTGTTCTAGCATGTACCGGTGTGAGGTTACAGAGCTCTACCTCATATACGGCCATCAGTGAGTTAACACCCAGCTCTCAGTGGCCACGCTTGCCAGGTTGAGTGTTTAACTGACAGGTGGGAATGAGGGAATTGTATTTGTGTGTGTGTTTCTGTGTGTGTTTAGCAAGCAATCTGTAATGAGGGGGCAGTTTGTGTTTAGGCCTGTAATGAGGTGTGAGAGAGAAGCGAAGACCCTAATAGGCACCAATTACCGAGTGTGTTGAGCTGAGCGAGTCTATTTGTGTTTGTGTGTGTGTTTGCGTGCCAGGTTACTTTAACACCTACCCTCTACCAATTCCAGTGGAGAACATTTGACTGACAGCACATGAAAGAAAAGGATACTGTGTGTGTGTGTGTGTGTGTGTGAGTGATTATTTGTTATGCCAATAAAGCACATTAAAACTGAAAAACAAAAAAAACAAAAAGACAAAGTGATAGATCAATGAAGCAATGCTGGTTTTAAAACATTTTTTGGGGGGGGGGGATCTGATTTAAATCTGTAATAAATCAAATCATGTTTTTTTGTATTGAACTTTGGACAATATATTCTGTTTCAAAGCACCTACAGGGAATTGTGACTTAACATCAACAAGTGAGCAAGTTACAGGTGATGATGCTGTAGGCGGCTGAGAGGCAGAAATCTAGGGACCTCCTCAAGACACACATCACAATAAATGTTCATAAACAATACATACAACAAACATAAGCAATACATAAAAAGCAGCAATACGCTTTTCCACTGGATTTGTCTTTCATTGAAATTTGAAGTAAATCATTTAAACCACTTATTGATAGAAACATGAAGGAAAGTTACAAACTGATGCACTTTGACCTTTGCATGACCCGGTGACGACCTCATGAGGACATGCTGGTTTCGGGGTAGTCCCCGAGATGACCTCATCAATTAAGATGACCATGAGTTCAACAGCAGACAGCCACTGCATTGCTGTCTCTCTCTCTCTTGCTCGCTCGCTCGCTCTGTACATCTTTTGTCTCCATTACTTTCTTTCTGTGCATTCCTTCATTAGACACGTCTGTTGTCTCACCCCTTCACCTTAAATAAACTGCACTTGCCCCCCAGTATTTCCTCCACCAAATTTCCTTTCTTTCACTATAAAACTCTTATTTATTTCCTGTGCAACAGAAACAAAATAATCGTGATCACACCCTGTCTAAAATGAAGCCTGAGGGAAGTAATTCACTTATTTGTGATTAGAAAGTAGAAGAATACAGAAAATGAAGGTATCTAGCTTCCTGCCAAATATGTAGTTAAACATGAGGCCTGCCTTATTCACAGACACAATAAATGAGACATCATCATTGCTTGAGCATGTGTATAAGGGACAGAGAGAAGAAAGAACAGAGAAATGAGAGAAAGAGGACACAGCTCTGATCTCTGATGAATATGTAAATCCTGATAGTGGCCCTCTCTCCAGGGGACCCCCTTCACCCCTGCTTTCCCACCCCACACAAGAGACGAGGAACTGGGCCGCACTGAAGCTTAACGGCCCGAGATCTTCATTCCCTGGATGATAATCCCACTGTCCAAAGGCACGGATAACGAGAAGAGGACCGTAATCCTATTGTCCCTCTGTGTCACATATGTCGCTTAACACACCATTTCTCCATCGCAAGACCTTATCCAGAACTGCAACAGATTGGTCCTCTCCAAAAACGTACTCAATCTCTCTCTCTCTCCCTCTTTCTTCACCAGTAACTATCATTTTATATTCCTTAAAAGCTGTCTTTAAATGTGAAATAAACCGCTACAAAAACAACAACACAAAGCAATCTTCAAAAAGCATTCAAAATCAGTGTATCAATGTCGCATCTCCATATTGCAGCGTGGGTGGCATGCGGTGGGGTGTGTGTGAGAATATTTACTCGCATGCGTGTGTGTGCGTCGCAGGTTAAGATGCACCCCTAGTCCCCCTCTGCGCCCGCTTCTCTCGGCCCCATGGCGCTTTGTGTCAGAGAGGACCCGTTGGTACCCGCCTTTGTCTTTGAATGTGCATGTCTATGGACATATGGTTGATCCACCTCCAATAGGTTCATGTAGGCAGAAAACAGCCATTCATGTGCCTTTTCAGTCAAGCAGCTAGAGACACAGATTACTATGTCATAACACAGGGGGTGGGGAGAGGGAGGGGCTATAGTGATAGTGATGGAAAAAAGGGTGAGAAAGAGAGATTACTTTATAAAGTTACTCTGATCTCCGTGTGTGTGGTGCCACGCTAGCGTTGAATAGATTGCTCCGTCCGTCTCTCATGCCTCGATTTCAAACGCCTAAAATGTTGCATCAACAATGGCGAACTTCAGAAAAAGAGATGGTGTCTTTGAATGCAAGTGTGTTTTTTGCTTTTGTGGATCACACAGCCATACGGCCCAATAGCACAAAAGTGCTGGTAGCGAACGGCTTTAAAATGGATTTACCCAAGAATGAAAATCCAAGAAGGGCTTTTTGTTGTTTTGCTGGTTTGAAACATTATGAAGATGAGTAAAAATAATTGTAATTTTTGTGTGAACTACAGCATGCTTTCAACATTTTCCAAGAAAAGAGTTAAATGCACCAATATCCATTATAATATCCACCCATTCCAGTTGGTACTGCTTTTTGTTCATAAATGACATGCTTAACCTTAATCTTCAATGTATAGTTCTTCATCAACAGTTTACTCCATAAAATCTCCTTGAAGTATCCAAGTTTACACACTGTTCACCTTCCTGACCCCCTGGATGTCTGCTTGTCTATCCTGCTAGTTATTTGTCTCTCTCTCTTGGCACAATTCTGTCTGCACTATACCCCGCACGCCCGTCCCCAATCACCTTTTCTGCCCTCGTATCTCTGGCAAAATCTCTCCGACAGAAACGCCCATCACTGTCTCACTTCCTCTTGTTCCGATGACCTCTCGTTCTCCGGCCCAATCGCTTGTTCGCCAACAGTGTCAACACTGTCATTATAGACACAGTCTTTATTAATTAATGAGTGCTGTTGTTTCTCCCCTCCCCTTTTTTCCTCTCACTCTCTCTAAACTTATTCGGGCAAATGCGGATTAACATATTCATGAGTCGGACAGCTTTGCAGCAGCTTGTTGGCGAATGGGGCAGCTCTGTTTAGCCCCTGTGTTTTTGTCTTCCTCCATACCTAACCTCGTTTGCTGGGCAGATCCCCGAACCATTAGAGCTCATGATCTCTTTATGGCAGCGAGACTGAGACAGGATGGTCGGGTTATGAACCCAAACGCGACTGTTTCATGCACCAGTGAGCACGCCCTCGGATAATAAGGCTCAGATACTAAGTGTTACAAACTGATTAAAATGTCTGTGTTACAACTTTATCTTGGCACAATAAACAATGCTCGTCTACGGCTGCTAGTATTGCCCCAAAACTCAACTGTTCCCAGACGATTTGTTTGCTGAGGGTCCAGACAAAGAGATGTTTTTTAGATTCTCACATGCTTGAACATAAGATTCAGTCGGATCAGTTAAACCTCACAATTAACACGCTGTTAATCCCACGACATCATTAAATGAAAGTTAAGAGAACTGGTGTTATTGTTTTACAAACACAAACTCCACCAGCATGAACTCTGTATTTTGCATCTTAATCATAGTACATAAGTCATAAATGCATAGAGTGTAATGTAATTTATATTCTTTGCAACCCATAATTAATTCTTACATACACATTATATGCATTTTTTTGTAAGGGGATTGATAAAGCATCCACATGTATCACACATGTAAATGTTAAGGATGCAAAATATATTAGTGACTATCCTTAAATATAAGTGTTTAGAATTTAAATAAGGTAATTTCAAAACTGTTATTTTTCTGCAACAAGTTTTTAAAATTACTAACAGTATTTTTACTGTAAATTATTTTTGTCCTGATCTCGTTTCAAACAGGTCATAGTGGTTTACAGTCACATTGTAATAATTACCACCTGCTGGTATTAAAAAAACCTTCTACAATAATGTTTATTCCTAGCAAATGTGAAAGTGTTCAAGTGTTTTTTTCACTGTTAGAAAGTTCTTAAAAACTGGAACTGGATTTATTTTACTGGATTAATCGGTCATCACACAGCTTTAAGTGCTAAACAAACTTGCCTTACAGACACAAACGTAAATTTCTCCCTCCATTGCACTGTCCCTGCATACACACACACACACACACACACACAAACACACACACACACACACACACACACACACACAAACACACACACACACTAAACAGTCTCTATCAGCAACTCCCTTCCTCTTTCCAGTACACACCCGCGCACATATACACACACACACACACACACACACAACTAGCACTCACCAATTTGTAGCCGGCACAGTCACATTGTTTGTTGAGTCTTGCCGTTCAGGCCGCTTCGTTAGCTTGGCCTTTAACGAGCTGCTTAATTGAGCTGTCTAGCAGGCCACCTGTCGCCCCGCACCTCATTAGCATACTAATGCTTCTACATTGTGCTGTACTGACAGCCAGAGAGAGAGACAGAGAGAATGAGTGGATAAAGAGGGTGGATTGGAGACTAATACAGAGAGACATTATGATTAACATTTTTTTAAATATATATTGATTTATCCGGTTCTATTGTTGTGACATGTTTCTTATGTTATCTGACTAGCATTCAAGTTAAAATGGCATTTCAAGGAAGCGTTTAATTAGATGATCCGTTCACCACTGAAGCTGTGGGTGAAACTTTAAACAAAACTTTACAAAACAATTACGTAGAACTTAGATTATAGAACGTAAATTTTACTTAATCTTAAATTGAAATAGCCAAAATTCATTTGATCAATGATTCATCTCATCACTACTGCAATGATCATGGAAACTATGAAATTAAGATCTTTACCTTTATACAAGGTGAACACACAGTGTTCAAGTGCCTTTTTCATTCAGTTCATGATATGTAGCTGCAAAACTACACGACATCTACCTGCCAGCGAGAGAGAGAGAGAGAATTTATTGTGAATGGTCAAATGGCTTGACAGGTTTTGTTGTGTGTGACTGGAGCATTCAGAACAGTCTTAGGCTTAAAAATCTGCTGCTAAACACTGTAAACCAAAGAGGCCCTTTGACACAACACAACACTCTACACACAGATTGTGATTCACACAGTTTTTGTGCCACAAACAAACTAAACTTTTGAAGACTTGCTCAACACCTACAGACAGTCTTTGGCCCTGACCCCTGGAGGCCAAGTCCATACCAGATGGAGAGCCGTCCACCTCCACCACTGATGACCATGAACTTTGACCTGAAACAGGCTGACCACTCACACGGCTCGCCTGACACCCTTGTCTTGGAGGATAAACACAGAGCCATGCTACACCCTGGTCTGATATTCCTCTGGACTGAGAGGTATTTAGTTGTGAAAGTCTGCCAACAGTTCATTATAAAATCAATGAAAGCATTAAATCCCTTAGATGTTTATTTCTACTTCCATTACAGAAGATGTGAATGATTGCTCCATAACAGCATGCAAACAAAACCTGAAAGTATTTTGTTTTACTGACATGGATTTTGATAAAACATAAGCAAAACATTGAGCTACTTACCAAACTGGTTTGAAGACCAGAAGATGCTTTCTGATTGATCCCAAGCTAAAAAGCTAAAAGTGTAAGAATGTTGGCTTGTGTTTTTGACATGCACTAATGTGACAGCAGAAAGCTGGCACAGGCAAACCAGCACACAAAAGATGAGAGGCACCACACTGGGTGACCTGCTCTGCTCTTTTTCAGGCACAGAGAAAAGTGTAATGGGCTACATTTTCTAACTCATAAAGAAACATTAATGTCACACAGATACATAGAACATTGACAAATAATTATTATTATTATTATTGCTGTTGTTGTTTTTGCTATTATTATATAGGCCTAAAGCAATAAATAAATATTTACATTATATATTTATGGCTGATAAGGACACAAATATCACTGAAAATGCGTTTCATATTTTTTAAGATCTTTCCACTTTAATGCCAAAAAATTAAGTTTCTCTCATTTTAACAAGCTTCACTAGTTAAAATTAATTATACTTAATGGAACCATTAAAACTATTTTATACCCATTTCATTGTCCAAATATAAAACCAGATTTCAAGTCCAGTATGCCTCTTTAAAAAACCTTAGTTATAATGCAAGTATATTATCACAAATAAGGGGTATGCTGCAACCAGCTGCAGATAGCTAACATTTCTTTTGTTAACAGTAAAAATAAAAATGCATATGCGCCTGTTATTGAACAAGATCGATCTTTAAAAATCAAAGAAAGAAAATCCAGCTGCCTGGCCATTGGTACCAACCCCTACATTCTATATTCACACCATTCAGAAACATGGCAGAAAAAGGCAATGGCTATAGAAAAGAGCTAAGAAAAGGAATTGAAAAGGTGAGGGCGTTTCGGGAGGGTGTCTGAAAAGGTGGCTGTGGAAATTTCGGGGGGGAGAAAGTCATATCCATGCGGCACACACATCCAATTCTGCCTGTAAATACTGGGCCTGGACAATCCAACATATGCTAATCAAGACATCAACACAGCATTTCAACGTCAAAATCAGTATCTTGGTCCCTCTCTCCCCCAAACTCATTCTTCTAGCTCTTTATTTCTCTTTCCCCCTCACCCCTCGTTAATTACCGTATGTCTTTGCCTTTGATAGAGAGTCTCTTGCACGAATTAGTACAATATTGCAGCCCCCTTTAAAGCCCAGCCCCCCAGCAGCCTAATTTCTCCCCCCATCCTGTTGGATTGGGCCACCTTGCGCACGTATTGGTACCGGGTTTTTCAGTATAACACTTGTCATTGGCATGCATATGGAAATTTGAGTCTCCATTTTAGCCGCTAATTCTGCCCCCCTCTATTTTTTTGCTGCAAAGGCCCCTTGCTGTGTGCCCCCCACTATAACAACTAGGGGATGCTGGGACCTCATGCTGGGGGCAACAAGGCGTTGTACTATTGAGGGAACAGGGAGGAATGGACAGGGGTCAGTGCAGGGGTACACTAACAGACAGGACACGCTTCCCTGGTCAAACACCAGCCCACCCCTATTCTGGAGCTGGAACGATCCAGCCTGACTCACACTGACCACCTGTCGTATCTATAGAGCAGCATGGACATC
>JAZGTK010021160.1:0-10725 GCA_036877625.1 Ambastaia sidthimunki
GAGAAGATTAATATGCAGTTGATTGGAAGGTTTTTACGACAGGGTGCCAACAAATAAACACAATTCAGGGATGCCAGATCTCCTGCGGTGTGGCTCCACAGAATGGACGCCACCATTCCCAGGATTCCACGGGGGTGATCAGTGTCAGGTGGTCCCAGCCGCTCTCACACTGCCACCAGGGACATAAAAGTTATTTCATTCTCTGACAAACCAGAATATTGAAGTGCGATAAGGTTCACCAGGACAGCTGGAAACTAATCTCACGTCCATGCCAACCAAAAAGAGAACCACAAAAAAAACTGAGTCAAGACATCTGATACTAGTGAGAAAAGATTTGCTCTAGATATAGTCAGGATTACACCATCATTTAGATTTTATACTGTTCTAAAATTAATATTTCCTATGCAAATGAGTTATTGATACATGAGCCCAGAAAATTGCTAATTTGATTTAGAAATAATCATTTGATGATCGATTAGATGACCAAGGAACTTACCAAACAACCAAATCTCATATTTAAAAACTGTATTTCCAGGTGCAAAACGCGGGTATTAGCAAGTAACATGCAGATCCCAGTGTGATGTTTATTAGCCTGTAGGCAAAGTCTTGCTTATGACAGATCACAAAGGTCCAGACAAGCACAATCATGTCCAGGATCACAATTTTACAGCCAGAAGTCTCCAGTGTTACTGCATTTGTCATGTTTAGAGGAGAGGTGGGCCAGTTTTATGATCTGGAAGGCATGATCATAGCTTAGCTGTAATCACTGAGCTTGAATGACATGATCTCTAAATACAATTTAAAACTCCCATGAAGTTTAAGAATATAATGATTTCATATAATCACTAAACCTGCAACTGATGGTGTTGGGTTTGAAGCACTGCTTTTCCTTCAACCACAAGGGGGCCTTTAATCATGCACTGCAAAAATATAATAATTTAAAGCAAAACATTCTGCAAACAAGATGCATTAGGTTGTGAAGAAAGACACTATAACACAATCAGACTCAGAAATTATATCTTGAATTATTTTTCTTAGCCCATTGGCAAACATCCTATTGCTTTTTCATGTTTTATAATTAAATCACATCAGATTTTGTGATTTTTATGCTTCAAGCAAGATTATTTTTTGCCAATAGGGTTTAAAATGAACTCAAGATATATCCTGTTAAAGCAAATCTTATAATGTCATGCTTCTCAAGTAAATGTATTTTGCTTTCAGGATGTTTAGGTATTTTAACTGGAAAACAAGATACAGATTAGGAAAATGATTTTTGTAGTGAACACAATCTTTTGGCCAGAGTCCTGAATCGGTTAAAACATGACACAAATTTGAAGGACAGCAACAGCAGCAATGCATTGTGGTTAAAACATGTTCTAATGATGGCTTGAATTCTAGAAGCCCAGCTGTACATCTTGTACCAGCTATTCCGATGTTTAGCTTCTCAGCCACTCTGTTATTGAATCAGTGCAGTGTAGTTTTACCTTCAACAGAAACGACATCGCCAAAATGGTAATGAAGCAAAGCATGATGGTACTATTTGTTCCCAGGAACTATTTTAAAGTAACATGCCAATTAAATACTGAATACCCACACGTATTAAATCAACACATTTTTAGAACAGTGTGCGCACCTACTTTTCTGCACAAGCAAAGATACTCACTTAGCATACTGTGCAACCCCCCATCGCCCTTGACTGTGTACAGTGTCAGATTTATGTCAGCTTGTATCTCCAGCAGTTTTCTGGAGGACCACGGAACCGCAGGGTTCTAAAAGCTGGACGTGTTTGCGCAAGGTAGATGTTAGCACTGAGTTCTGAGGTGCCAACAGCCACGTGATGGACAGACACGCTTGGGTTTGGAAAGGTCTAACAAGTGGAGAGCTCATCACTTTCTCCTACCAGCTCAGTTCATGCCTGCATGTCTCTATGAGGGCATCCAATCCCTCTGTCTAAATTTAACCCAAGGTTTTGAGGATGGTGTGACGTTGGTTTGTTCAGCCTGTTAGTGTGTTCTACTTCTCTTACCAATACTTACCATCTCTTACCAATCTCTTACCATTCAGTTATTAATAACTTCCATAGAACAAATAGAGAGTTTACTGAACATTACAAGAACATTGATTGTTGAACTTTAATTGAAGATATTCTGGTTGTCAGTGTTGTGCTGAGAATCACTCAGAGAACATAAGTAGGTAGGCCTGTAAATAACAGTAAAGCCCCAAATATTGGGGTTTACTTTTGGAAAAAGGTAGATGGTTAAGCTTAATACAATTTAAAATACACTTTTGGTGACATAAAAACTAAAAATGGTGTATAAAAATTAAACACTACTTCAACATTTGCTGTTATAAATATAGATGACTGATTGTGATTACTATTGGTAGTTTTTTCCTCATGTGTATGCGTTTGTCCTCAAAAGTATTTGATTGGTTTGGTACTTTGGACTGCTTTGGTACTTCTTATAATCTAAAGTAATAATTTATCTGAAAAAAAGCAGGATTTCAGTCAGCATGTCTCCATTATCACTCATATTAAAAAATGTGCTCTCACTAAATCTCCACACGGGGCCTCAAACTGTGGACCACAAGGCTGCTTTGTTGAGCAGGAAAATTAACACTTTCCCTCACTCCTCATGGTCTCTCACTGACACTAACACTCACACATCTTCACACTCAACATATGGACCTATTGTTGCATTATCACATTGTACTAAGTTTAAAAAGGTCAAGGCAGAAAAAGTTTCTCCTTGTGTTAATACAGTACCTTATAGAATTACCATCGCACATGTTCGCTAAATACAAAAATACACATTCATAAACACAGGGCCACAAATGAACTCTAAAAGTAATATGTATTTGGGTGGCAGGCAGAAAATAATGTTCAGCATTTGCCCCAAGGTCACTGGCCTTGTTCTCTTTCCCCTGGCAGAGAGGATTGTAATAGCTGTGCTGACAGACGCGTTTGACCAGCTGGGACGAGCCACACTAACACGTTAACCCTTTAAAGCTAGAGGAATTATATTCCATACACCAGTAAATATCTCATGGTAACACTTTCAAAGGTACATCATCTTCTGCTGTATTACATAGTTTTATGCAACTTTTTTTAGTGTGCTCTTATTCTGCACTTTAAAATCTTCTGCAATATCTGTATATTGTATATATTATGTATATATATTTATTGTTAATATTTAAAATTCGTGTTTTGCACAATGTTAAGTTACTGTGTCTATTTAATGTTGTTTAACTTTGTGTGTCATATATATGTGTATTATATAGCTTTATATATATAATGTTATATGTGTTGTGGTTGTGGGTGGTCGTGCAGAGGAAATTTTCATTGCATTTGTGTATTTGAAACAAAACATTTCCCTCTTCCTTCAGGAAGTCTCAGCACAAGCCATCCTGTCACAGAGGTGAACACAAGCCCAGTTACGAAGAAACAAACTCAGTCATGTGACGGACGCTTTTTATCGGGGTCCCGCTCCGGTCCCGACTGGGGTGGCTGATCTGAGAACAGCTGGAGAAACACAGGTCACATGGGACTGGGCTTTCCCTCCTAACAGCTGGGAAAACAAACCTCAGGAGTCTGTACGTAACCGTACGTACCGCTAACCTCAGATTCAGCCTACACCGATATTAAGCCAATGCGTTAAAACAACAACATCAAACATTGTACAAAACATGCTCTTTAACCGTCATCACATTTTCCAGAGACACTTTACAACCGTGTAACAGCAAACACGAAGCGGTTTTAATGCACATTGAGTTTCTTCATTGGGTTTGGCGGATGTTAAAGAACACAGGGTTGCACATGCGATGCAGGAAGCGGACACGCACAAAGCGGCATTCATTTAGGACAAGTTTACAATATGTGCGTAATTTGTTGTAGTTATGAATGAATAAATGCTCTTTGCTTGAGACTTTATAAACTGAGTCAGACACATGAATAACAAAACAAAACACGAATACGTCGCTCACTTTTTAATACTGCAAGATCATAAAGTACATCACAGAGACACTCCTGTGACTTTATACAAACAATAATTTCACACTGTATTAGGAAATACTGATGCAACCCAAAACTGTGGAGTTAACCAAAATAACTGTTAAAGAGTTTCAACACTATTTCATAAGAACATATGAGGTCGGAAAATGTAAGGAGGTGATTCTTATTGTATTTGGACAGGAGGGGATGGATTTTTTAATTCTGTGTTTGTGAAAGTACAATTATATGTTTAAAGTAGTAAATCACTTTGTAGATACTCTTAAATAAACAAATAAACAATATACAAATTTACAAATAAAGTTTTCCCCATTTACTTACAGAGAACGTTCTTAGAATGTTGGCTAATGTTCTCTAAAAGTTCCTTCAAAGTTATAAAAAAATATTTGCTGTAAAATAAAAATAATTTGCTGTAACATTAGTGGAATGTTTCTTTAACATTTTAGATCGGTATCAAAAATGTTATTCTTAAGTAGTTTGGAACAATTTAAAAATGTTTGAATAACATCCTTAAAACCAATCAACATCTAAAAAACGGGGCTTTTCGAACATTACTAATGGAAATGTTATGGAAACATTCTTACAACCCAAAATTGTTAGATGGGTACTTAATACATAATTAAATGTTCCCACTTGTATCCTGAGCACAGGGGAAATGTCAGAGTTGGTGAGATGATTTTGAAAAATTAACTGATGTCTCAACACAGACTATGTTCCTCTGATAATGTAAGATGTGATTTTTGGTTGCTTATCCGTCATCTTTCTGCAGCTCTCATCATTAACATGCAACAGCATTGTTCACAGCTTATCAGAAAGTCTCGTCTCATGCTGAAGAATGTTTGCAAGGCTGGGTCCTGACAGATCATTCAGGCCGACAGCATCAGTGGGGTGCTTGTGTCCAGAGTGGCTATCCAGAAAACGGTGAGCTAAATATAGTAAAGGTGGACTGCACGTGGTAAGAGGTGATGGCAGGGCGACAATGCTAAAAAACAGGCCGCACAATTCACACCATGCATCGCATTTGGGGGTAACGAAGCTGTAAGGAGGGGCAGGTGAAGTTAATGCCTAGTGCCCCCTAGTGCCTAGTAACCCCCTCACACACACTCAAAGTGTGTGTAACATTACCCCTCACATTCAAACATTTACATTTATTCATTTGGCAGAAGCTTTTATCAAGAGCGACTTACAGTGAATTTTAATGTATACGTTTTTATCAGTACTTGTGTCCCCTGGGATCGAACCCACAACCTTTGCACTGCTAACACAATGCTCTACTAGCTGAGCTACAGGAACACCTGTAGTCCATCTCGTACTCACCTGTAGCTCACTCAAACACTAGTACCCAACTCTTGTTGTCCCCACACCCAGTTTTCATCAGTAACTTTCCCCTTTTTAACCTGCCACATTACAGCCTTTATGGCTGTTCTGTATTTTCAAATTCACCTGCTATATGTAAAGTCAGTTCTGATTAGGCCTGTCATATCTGATTCACACACAGTTGTGTGGCCAAAAGAATTACCATTCTTTTGATGGTAAAAGTATAATATATAATATAGTATAATGCTATCAGTTTATGTTTTATATTGTTTTTTTAGTATTTTCTTTTTTCCGATCAATGAACCACCTAAAATATGAGTGTAGGGCGGCAAACAAATATAATCAAATATAAACCTTAAGTGCACTGAAAGTTTGCCAACATTCCTTTCTGTAGTAAAAGGTCTTTGCTGTGACTCTTAAACTGCATTCAGCTGGTATACTGTAGCTCTGTGGCCTAAACTGTACATGAGTGTTACAGCCGTTGTCACAGCTTCTTCAGTTGGCTCAGTGGCTCCTTACATTTGCTGGTTGTTGTGAAACTGTGAAATCCTTGTAAAATTCTCCCGTTTTGCTCCTTTATTCAATGATTACATGTTTGGATTTCTCCTGTTTTTTTTGCAAGTGTCTCATTGCATTGACTCAAATCTGAGAGCATTCCTCGGAACCTTCTGTGACATTCCGCTGCCCAAAAGCTCACGGCTTTCGTCAGCTTTAAATGATTTACGTTCACGTCCATGAACATTTGTTTTCTGTCAGTCTCCGTTTTCAAACACAGGCTGACGTGAGCCCATGTTATAGAGGTCATAGGTCAAATGAGTTTAAACCCATTATACGGTTAAACAAAAGGGTCTTTTTCTCTAATTAGAAACTATTTACAAATTACGAGAAGTGCACATCTGTAGAGAAGATTGTCTAAAAACAGTTGACTGGTAATGGGGATATGTTATTACAGCCATTCTCCAAAACAACTCATCAGCCACAATTTCATCTGTGTGGGCCTGAGGAAATTTCATAAGTCAAAACACATTCAAACCATTAGACAGGCACCACACTTAACCTCTGCCTCAAGTAATATATGGGATTGCCTTAATGCGCAATGAATTAATAGAATGTTTTTAAAACATTCTTGTGCTGAACGGACATTGGTAAGTCTCTCCTGCAGGCCAGATGTGCTGCTGAGAGACACGTTCACCTCTGCACAGACGAGTGGCACTGAGGGCTGTGGAGTGACATGGATCCTGACAGGAACCTGGCTGTCATGAGGACACACTCTTTTACCCTCCTCTGCAAATGTTTGAACATGTGGAGGACACAGACAGAAGTCTTGATGTGGATATGTAATAAAACTGGACATTAGAGTATTTTAAAACAACTACCCATGAAATGTATTATGTGCAGATAGATAGTAAACACATATTATGTCTACAGCTTTTTGGTAATTTAACATTAAGGTTTTAAATTTAAATTTAATTTGTATTTATTTAAAAAAAAAGGTTTAAAATTTACATTAATGCTGTGACTGATCATTTAAGATTTTTGCCATGTTTTTAATCACCTTTTTGTCTTGCCTTTAAATTGTAATTGTTAATTTTACTGGTCTCACAGTAATTGTTTTGTAGTTTAGTGCAATTTAACACAATTGTACAAATAAATTGTACAAATTATGACATGAATCTTAGACTTCCTAAGAATGCGTTATGTCTCACTTTGACAGAATGCACTGTAGGTGAATTCCGAATTCTGCTAATAAACCAGAATATCCACATTTATCCAGGGTGATTTGAGAATATTCCAAAGACCATCTGATGTGCTTCAATGGAAGCAAAGAAATCCGACTTTCCGGAGTTGTGACCCAATTAGTGATGAAGAAATAGCGTGAATCGAAATATTTTTTCTGCATTTCATGTCATAACCTTTCCTAGTTTTACATGTTTCTTTTGGACTGTATTCCCTCCCTCTTTCAGTACATAATGTCAGGAAGCATTAAATGAGAGTGAGGGATAAAGATACTACATGTGTGACACACAAGACAGACAGCTGGTGGAAATCAGAACATTTGATGATGACAATGTGAGAGAGAGACACACACTTGTAAAGTCTCATTCTGTGTGGTAACAGATCAAATCCACTCACATCAGCTCAGAGGAACTGGACCCTGATGAAGCATCTCAGAGACCTGCTCTCACAGAGCTCTTTAAATTGCCATTCTTGCTCAGGACCAACAGCGATTCATGTAACCCAAAACTGTGTGTATTAAAGGACACTTTTCCCCCAGTGCTGCTGTAACATGTCTAACTACAGGATAAAAAAATCAGAGACGCTGATGGCTTTAGCAGAGCTCAGTGTTTTTATATTACATCCATTGTAATGCACAGAGTATCATGTTTTGAAAAGAGAATTCACAGAGGTGTCATTTATTTAATATTTATTTAATATTTTTGACCCGTACTTCAGTTTAAAGTGAAATACTGGCAGTCAAATCTGTCTGACTCGACTGGTAAAGGTGTGAAAATCACACAAAAATCGCTATTGGACGTGTGGCTTCCTTTCAGCCTATAATAATATTCAAATACCAAATGTTTTCTCCTTTGAGACCGCCGCTCTACGACTAATGGGGGGTTCTTTGCGCTAGTTATGCAGTCTGTGTGCTTCTCTGCTCCTCCACAAAGGCCAATGGGATATTTACAGTGTTGGACATATGAAGGTCACAGGCGTAAAACAGGCTAATGGCTTCCACAAATGGTAATTGACTCAACAGCCCTCCCCGCAAGACCCCTGAGCGTTTGTCAGATGCCCACGGACAGCCTTCCTATCTGTAACCGGGGCCCGACAGCAGCACAATACATCAGTGAGAAACCTGTGGTAAATCGGAGACCTAAAATGAATCCTCTGACATCATTGTACAATAATTAAACTACAGAGTGGGATGAGGGAATAAAGTGGACTGGGGTGCCGACAGTTCCTTGATGCAGGAAAAATGGGCCGGAAACTCATTCTGAGAGCGGGGGACTCAGAGCCATAAAGAGACGTCTGGGGCCCTGAAGTTGTGTCCAGTAAATATTTCAACTTGAAAAGTTTTTTCCTCCTTAATTTTCTGTCTGGCAGCCCTTTTCCTTTTGCATAATTTAAGGGCTGTTCCTAAGGAGCCACGGGCACGAGTATGAATCAGCCCCCGGGTCCTGACGTTTTTTTATTACTGTGAAAATACATGAAGCCGCCACAAGAAATGCTGTTCCCTGGTGAAAGTCTGTTGTCATTTATTTCAAATAAAGAACCTAAGCTATAATTAAAATATCATTGGATCCTTCAATGCTGCAGCTATAATACCTTGAGTGTTTGAGCCACGATGCTTTGCTGGTTTTATATGTTACGGCCCTAAACAAACAAAGACACTCGCTGACACACTTTCTAAGATAGGAGATGCCATTGTTATAGCCCACCTGCCTTTCCAGCTGGGTGGTCTGTCTGACTAGGAATTTTAACCTTTGGTTAAAAGTAAAATTTAAAAATAGTGCAGTGTCATCACAAATGTAATTTTGGTTTACAAATATCACAATTTATTTTTAAATTTAAGTCAATGGACTGCTTAACAATAAGAATAATAAAGCATTTACTTATTGTGTGACATCATGAGTTTTTTTCATTAAAATCTTTTCTGAAATAATGTCAAGTCAAATAAACAAACCTGCAGGATTTTGTTCTCAATATACAGTGAAGAAAGACACATAACAAAGTGTATTATAGAATAGGTCACAGTATCATGTTGGGAGGCCTGTAAGCGGTACATCATCATGTTCTATTCCACTCCATTAAGAGTGTTACTGATTTTATATGCACCTGTAATATAAATGTGATGAAATGCTACAGCTTTAGGTCTTCCTGACACATTACACTCCGCTTCCATATCTGTCTGTGAACAGGAACATACGGTACATGTAAAGATAGCAGGCCAGCACACAAACACACATTCTGAATGTAATCACATACACACACAGGAATGCACACATGTGCTTAGGCTGTATATACTCTAAAAATACATACATTCACACAATCTGCTCTTCTACACACACACACACACACACACATACACACACACACAGAAGGATGATTATTTTAGCATATCAGGTCTTAACCTTCCTGTGGGACTTTTGAAACAGATATCACAGACAGCCGGTGTGTGTGAGACTGAGCTGTCAGAGTCGAGCGTTCAGTGCTATAGTTTTACCCAGATTCTTCATTTATATTGTATTACTGCCACCTCAAAAGTTTCAGGGAGTGTAAAAGACACCTACATTACAGTACATTACAGTCAATATATACACCATCTTTTACTCCTGATTTATATATGTGGTAAAAGCTTATTTTAATTTGTGCTTTTGACAAATACACTTGTGTGTGCAGAACATAGACTTCTTTCTACTCCCTGAGAATTGAACCCATGACCTCAGTGTTCTTTATGTTCTATTTGTTATTAGCTGAGCGCCAGAAACACGGGCAAATTTGTTAAATAAAAATTATTTTACCAATAAATCAGTAGAATTAGCTTAAATATAATCTATGTTCACAGTAAAAAATCATAATATGAATAAATAAATAAAAAATAAATATATGCGACAAACACAGAAGACTGACTCTGCAATCATTAATATTGCCCTGGCATTACCCACAGCTCTACTAACAAGGCTGTCCACCGGTCAGGCTCAATAAACCACAGCCAGTCCACCAGCCTGACACCTTCACACCAAAGCACCAGGGGCCTATTTGGGCTTAACATGTGATTTCTTTAACAATGTTCCAGTGGCTATCGCAATATCGCACCCAGCCTGCTTCATATTGGGGTTTCTGTGACATTGTAGCACCCAGTGTGTCAGATATTCTAGTTCTTTTGACGGCGTAGCACCCTGAGCGCTGTGCCCTCTAATTCTCCTGCTGTGACATCACACCAGCGCCCCATTGGCCAGTTGTCATCAAGTTATTGATATTGTGTGGATAGATGAACAAATGTCTACAGCAGTGTGTGTACATGTGCGGTTGTGTTTATGCGTGTGCGTTGCTATGGCCACAAAAACGTTTTTAAAAATTGTTGATTTGCTCCGTGCCAACGGTCACAGATCTCGGCTTAAACTACATGTGTCACTCCGGTTTGTATTTGTGTGTGTCCAATGCAGATTTCACTGAAACAGGAACCATGTCCAATCTTCTGGTATTCGGCTGGTACGCCTTACTCTGCCTGTCTGCAGACCATAGCTCCCGGTACTAACAATGAAAGCACTGTTGGACGTTCACACAGGCCAGACAGCAATCATACAGCTGTAAACACACTGTCCTGCCATCAGACAGCTGATGCCCTTCAGAAATGCTCTTAAAATAACACCTGCAATTTTATCTTCTTTACACCCAAA
>JAZGTK010021161.1:0-10725 GCA_036877625.1 Ambastaia sidthimunki
CCTGGCTCTCGTTACGCCATTTCTAAGATCTCCTAACATGGGAAGAAACAGAAAATATGCGAAGCTGCCCAAAAGAATCAAAATGTTCCTAAAGTATTTTGACATTTAGACAAAGTGTTTCACACACTCATTGGCATAGTTTGGCAGACAGAGATAGAGAGAAAGGAGTGTGAGCCAAGTGTTTGAGCTCAATGGCGCACCCATTATTAATTTACAATGTCCTGTAGGTCATTCGTACACCCACACACGGAACATGTCATTTTTCCCAACTCACGACTGCCAAATGCCGAGATCCTAGTATTTGTAAAATACATCCATATGTGCTCTAGCTAGCCTGACATCTCTTCTTGCTAAGGTACTCATAAAATGCTGGTATTTCCCTTTATAGGAAGCCAATGTTTCAGCCTAGAAAGAATTTGAAATGGTGTTTGGAACAATATTGTTGTTCAGAAAGTGAATCGTTCATAAGAAGAGAAAATCACAAATATTTCTTTACTATCTCAATAATTTCCTCTAGATTGTAGTGAGAATAAAGGTGAGCAAATAGAAATCATGGTTTGATATTGTTTGTAAAGCTGTTTTGGAACAATGTGTATTGTTAAAAGCAATAAATTGAAACTTGAATTGAATTAAGTTTCCAATTTCTCAAACAGAACCCAGTAATATCACATGTCTCCTGTAGATATGTAGAGATCTCATCAGTGTCTCAAACTGTGCTCAGGTATGCCAAGACATCAAAATGTCAAATTAAAGGTCAGAAATTTGAATGCAGTATAAAACATCTCTTATTAAATTATTTCAAAACCAAATTATCTGAAACTGTGTTGTGAAAAATAATTTTATAGCTTCATACTGATTATAAAAGTCTGTGATTGTCTGACGAGTATGTGTATATTTCTCCTAAAGATGTTTTTGATGAGACTTGTGAGTTGTAATAGAGCAAGCTTTGAGCAAAACAATTGGTCTCTGGGCAATGTTCTTGTGAACTAAGAATGTGGATCACTACCAGACAGCACTGGTGCATCCTGGGAGAAATCAGAGCTCCCAGTCTGCTGAGTGGATTATGTCACAGGAAGTTGGTACAGCATTAGAGGTGACAGACAGCTGGGCGTGCTGCCTTTACAGCTTTAATTGGCTGCTGTGGAAGAAGCACAAAAATGTTGTTTTTAACCCTCCTCTGCTTTGCCTTGACATTAAACAGAGACAGTCAATAATGGAGAAGGAATGTGTCTAGAAAATGGTGATTGTATTGTAGGAAAGTAAGATAGCCAAGTTTCCTTATTTTTGTTATATTATGTAAATTGTTTGAATAAACAATGATATCAGTGAGTCTTAATAAACTGCTCTGGCCAGATGGTGGGACTTGTGATTATGTGTTCTCATGAATATTCATTACAGTTTTTTTATTACAAAAAACAGCAGGTTATGAAATAACAGTCTAAATTACACAGTGTAATAGTTTGGATACATGTGGCCTATAATACATTTACACAAATTTGTTGTGGTAGGACCTTGGTAGAGTGGTGATATGAAATTGAATTGCTATGATACTTTCACTAAACATGTTGATTATTAAGTTATTAGAATAGGCAAAGTTACTGTAACTAGCTGAACACATTCAAAATTGTCTTCCTCTGGCAGCCACTGAAAATAGAGACAGGACCAAAGAGGGTACCATGTGCCTTGCCAAATGCAGCAGATATAACCAAACTAAGATGCTTATCTGTGCACGCTGAGGAAGGAAAGTCAACTCATTCTCTACATCCTCTTTTCTCTCCAGTTTTCCGTTATGATTTTTGTCTATTCCTATCGCTTTCATCGGCCAGTGTAAACAGAACCATCGCTCAGACCTCAAAGTGAAGGTCACTCTCTACCACTGATCTGGGACCGGCTTGATCATCAGAAATCGTCTGTAAAACAAAATACATTTGATCTCAGATCAGCTTGAAAGGCTTACTTTTCCATTTAGCAATGAATAACAGTTGTCTTCTTCCCAGAATGTTTTTCAAATGAGAAATCAGCAGTCATTAAGATTGAGGCCTGATTTAACCAACAGGAAAGACGCTGATTGGCAAACAGTTACAAATTGTTTGTTAAAATTTGGGAGCATTACAGATAAAGGTAGTAGATATGAGGATAGCCTGTGTGTGTATGCATTTGCTTGTGTGCCAATAGTTGGCCAGACTTCTTGGTGCGTTAAAGCAGAGCCGAAGTTTAGAGAAGAAGAGGAAAACCTGCTTCCTGCTACTTCCAGCTCTGCTCCAATTTTTTTCCTCTTTCCTCTCAGGAAGCGCTCCATCTGCCTTTGTGTGCGCTGTGATGTTGGCCCTGGTGTTGAAACGGTGGTCCGCTGTGGTTGATTGGGCCAAACACCCACTTGCACACAGTACACTTTAATGCAGTTAATCTTGTCATGCTTGTCTTGCGTGAAAAATAGACACTTAAACCCAACATTGTTGAGATCTTATCTGAAACTAGGGGAGACACTTAAGATTTCAAGTGTCTCAGCAGAAGCAAAAGCTTCCATTTGCTCTTCATTGAATTTCATTATTGTTCAGAAGAAACAACTTTCTCAGAAGGAATCTCTCTCTCCCAATTTTTTTTTCTTCCCCCATCTGGCTTGTCTTTCATCACCTCTGTTGCTATAGCAATGACCTCTGATATCAGGATATGCGCTTTTGTGATTGGAAGGGTGCCATCATGTACATCCACAGTTTTGTGTTTTCACATCTCTTACATATAGATCCTAATTTTAAATAAAATGAACATGCAAAGTCTATTGCATTCTTTTTTGTCTTTTAATCCTGCAGGTACATTTAGGCCTTCAATAAATGCCATTATTTATCCAAAGCGACTGGCAAGGCGAGATTTTAGTTTGATCAGACTTTTTGGTGTTTTCCTTTGTTAGAATCATTCCATTTCAAAGACCACTAAAGGTCAAGAATCTTCTCCAGAAGGTGACAGAAGCTTTTGGACAGCAAATGGACCTTTACTACACTGATAAAGAGGTACTGCATTAATCCTTGTTTGGCTTCCAGTTGCTTCTTAGAAGCTTCTAGTAACTTCTCAGTAATGATAGATTGATATATCAGACAGGCAGATTAATCATCTCAGATTTGGTTATATTGGAATTGTTGGTAGTTAGTAGTCAGTGGTGGTGGCTGTTTAGTCAGTTAACAGAAATAGTAGCTGGTTTGTCTCAAAATCCACAGATTTGATTTGACAATGCATAATGCTGGCATTTTTTTTACACAGTTTTTGTACACTTACAGTAAATACTCTGTGAAAATGAGTGCTGAATTAGTTTCAGCAATTTTGTGTGCAGTGGGACCAGCAGTCTGAAATGCTTCAATTTTGCATTTTTAAAATGTAATAAAAAATAAATTAGTTCAAATAAACCCAGATTTTCAGTTTTAGACTTTTGGACCTGACGTTGTATTATGATTATATTGTTGTTTACCTTCAGAAATCATATTTGTTGGTGTTGGTTATTGAAAAAACCCACATTGGTATATCAGTGCCACCAGACTAAAGATAGTTATAGTCCTATGTAAGGGTTAGAAGTAAAAACTGCGTTTTGTGTTGATGTGTGTTACTTAATTATGTGAGTTTATGACATTTTCTTGACAATGTGTGTCTGGTTTTAGATGTTGCTGCCTTTGAAGTGTCAGGAAGATTTGGACAGGGCAGTTCATGCTTTGAGCTCTGGCTCTGGAATGAACAACCTGCTGAGAGTGATTCTGAAAACACCTTCCAACAACCAAGTGAGTCCAAGCAAAACAAAGAAAAGCCACCCAAGCTAAACTCAAACCCAAGCCAAAACCAAAACTAAAGCAAGACATAAACGCACAGAAAACTTAACCTGAACTTGAAATAGTTCTCGAACCTCTAGCCACATCCTGTACTCTAAGTTCCCATAACCACATCCTGTTTATTTTACCTCAGAAGCTTAAAGTAAAACACATTTATGACCATTCCAGAAAAAATAGCAGCGGCCAACAAACGTTTTTTGCCAACAAATCTTTTGAATCAAACACATGGATTTTTTTATCCAAAGTTTATCCAAACTCAAATACACGATCGCCTTCTTCTTCCCACAGTTCCTTCAGGTGAGCAGCCAAGACAAGCAGAATGAGATGAGGTCATCCAGGTCGCTGGGAGATCTCAAAGCTTCGGTTCTCAAAGGCTCTGAACGAGTGCGCAAACATTCTACAGGTGCGTCACACAGGCTCACGCCCCTTCAGCACAGCACGGTCAAAATGACATTACACAATGGGTTTATCACTGACTTTGTTTGCACTGTCCCCATCAGGACTGTGGGGTGGAATCAAAGAGTGCAGTGATGTCATAGCTGTAAGAGAGAGGCTGGAAAAATCATTTTGATATGAAGCTGATATGAACAATTACTGAATACAATTATTTGGCCGTTTAGAATCGGAATGGACCTTTCAGATGGACTGTAAATATTGTCATAGAATGACCTAGCACACACTTGTGGACGTTAATTACACAGAATAAATAGGTTAATTTTTTTGTGACTCTTGGTGAACTTTAGTTGGTTTCCATATTGAGACAGACGGCTTTTGCTATCATCTCTATTTTGTATTCTTTCTTTTGTTATTGGATTATTAGTCTCCAAAGCACAGCCACTGAAAAGTGGTTATTTTATCTTTTGGAATGCAAAAGCATAGGAATAGGTTGAATGCAGGGGCCAAATTCTAAGTATGGGTTACTATATTTGGTCTGCATGTCACCATCATGCATAGTAACTCCTGTCGTGTACACTCGTAGTGTCTCTTTTGGAAAGGGGAAGCATTTTTAAAAGCTGTGAAGAGGAAGTTGACATGGTTAAGCTTTTTTCTTTTTCTAGCTCTATAAGGACCTAAATTTTTATGTTCTCAGATGCATCAACAGAAACAGTAGCAGCTTGGAAAGTTTACATTACATGTGGTCTTATTATTTAAACATTCACACAGCCAGTAAACTACCTACTGTAGTCAACCTTAACAAATAGAGGCTGGAGGGAGGGAGACATTTGTACTTGATAGAGCTCAGAGACACATTCTCTTTCTCAGCTTCTCACTTCTGTATTTTTCACACCTGAGAACGAGAAAGAAAGAGGGAAATGGTTTAAAGTTTTGTTCTGAATTATGAAGGCTGTGTGTTTTAGTGACTGTCACAGATTTCAATATACGAGTTTTTTTAACAGGCTGTATTAAACTAATATAAAAAAACAGGTCATTAAAATATGATCTCTTTACACGGCATTATTTGTGATTTTTGTCTCGCCATGTGAGTCATATTTTTAAGTCGGCGTGTCAGGTTAAAAATAGTGTCATTTTGAAAACACGTCTCAAGACCTCAGTGCTCTGTTTCATTCAGTTCTCTGTCTAACTTTGTAAAAAGGAGAGTGTGTCCTGGGTGTGTGAACGCCTTCTAATCTCTCCTGAATGCTGTCCGAGACTCATAGTCACTCTGTACAGTGTTGACATCCACAGTTGATTTGCCGTCTGTCTGAACTCAATGTACACCCGCAAAATTATGACATAACCAATCCCAAAATAAAAAACAAGGCCCTTTTTGGCACATAAGCGTACAGATGTGACAGGATTTCAATGTGAAATGTTTCAAATGTGAAAAAATTGAAGCTTACTTATATCTGCATCTTTAAGGACTCTTAAAGGTACAGTAGCAAAACAGCCTGTTTAATTTAAAAAGTCAGATGGAGGCCTAAAAAATGTTGACGAAATTTTAATGCATTAAATCTTAACTGAGTTTGAGGGAAAAATATGTTAAAATTGTAGAACATTGGCATTATCTAAAATGCTTAAAACCCACTTTCATGAAACACTTTTCATTGCTTTTTTGTGTTGCCTCACACTTTAATTCACCTCACACATGTCAGACATGTCATGTCCTTTCTCTCTCTCTCTCTCTCTCTCTCCCTTTCTTTTTCTCTGTGTCTGTCTCTCTTCAGGTTGTCCTCAAATCTCACATTCTCCACACATTTTTTCTCAACTTCATTTCCTTTTATTCATAAGGTGTGCAGTTTCTGCACAACTTGGGGCATAAAATTAAATCGGACAGGGCCGGCTCAACCAATAGCGTGAATGTGGGGCGGGACTATCTTCTTGATTGGCTAAAGGACAGATGGACGGACTACAGTATTTGAAATTATTTTTGTCACTCTGGTTCTAATGGCACAGAAATGACACACTTTAAGTGTTGTTGCATTCGTTTTCTTCTGCAGGTGCTGTCTAATTTCCGTCTTTGTTAACCTCTCTCCAGACAGCCGTGTTTTCTCCTCAGCTTGAACTTCCTCTGATATTCTCCTCACATGTATCTGTCTTTCACACTCAGTGTTTACCTCACCCAGCTCTGTTGTTCCATTTTATCATCTTTTTTTCCGGGATCTTCCTTTACAGTATACCCTGTTATCAGTTGCTCGTGGAGGAATTACTATTCCAGGCCGGTCTTTTGCATCAGGCCGAGAGATGTGACCTGGGAACGTTTTCCTGTCTTCCCGCAGGCTCTCTGAACACGGGCCGCACCTCTCCTCCTCCAGGAAGTGTACCTGAGGAACAGCAGCAGATAGCTCGCCAGGGGTCCTACACCAGCATCCACAGCGAGGGGGAGTTTATCCCAGAAACGCTCGATTCTAATGTAAGATCTTTGCCTACTTTGGGGATTTCCTTGGTGTGTTTAACATTGAGTTAGCGTCTTTGTAAACCCTGGTTAAAGACCAATTTTAGCACTGGTTAAGCGATGTTTGGTAGAGGTAATGTTGTAACTTTATAAATATTTAAAAATTACAAAGTTATCCCAGAGTATACCAGAGTTCAAAATCTAGAAACCTGAATGCTGAGGATTAATAACTAACATGGGCTAAAGTGTAAACAGTCGGAAACAATCTGGATTACTTTTATCCCCAATTAAGAACGAACCTGTGTTAAGAATCAAATGTGAATAGCTCAATATAAACAGCCTCGAGTTTTTGTGTTGTTTTCCACAGTGATTTGTGTTATATGTACAAGATGTTTCTGTCCTGTAACTACTTTACAATAGTACAAGGACAAGAAAGCTTGAACATATTATGGGTATTGCCTAATGGAAAATCTTGCGTCAGTCTCGCGCATGGCTAAGGTTCAGATACACAAACTGTAATGCTATTATGTAATGGTTTTTTTTTGTCTATAGATTATGGAGCCATTTGGAAGCGCTGATGGGTCACTTTCCAGCAGCTGTCAGTCTCTGGACCAGGCGCTGGACAGGTGGGTGAATAACTTCATTACAAACTTCTGCGTTTTGTAAGAGAGAAAAACAGTGTTTTAGAAGAGTGTGTTTGGTTATTAATTTGGCTCACGAGACTGTAGCTCTTTAGGAACTCGACCTTGCATGGCTTAATTTGTAGCTGTATAAGCATATCGGGCTGAGATGTGTGAACGTATTAACTATTTCAGACTTCACTATTAAGGTTGCAATCCATAACTTCTTGGCTCTCTGTCGCCATCTCTGTTTAAAACATGAAACTGCAGGTTACTTTACATGTTTTTCTTTACGTATATTGAAGTCAAATGAAGCCAAACTGGCATTTCCTGTGAAATCAGACCAGACAGTTCAAATTATAAGTCATTATTATAAGCTTACAGTTGTGAGGTAAGATAAGGAGGCAGTTTTGAACAGATTTTTGTTTATTTTTAACCTAAACAAGTTATGGATTGCAGCTTTATAATGAGTGTATTGTAATAATTAAGGGCAGAAGAGACATCTGATAAATGTGACTGCTGCCCAGAGAGGAAATGGAATCGGGTTGCTAAACAGGCCAACCAGGAAGCACTTGGTGTCACCATGGCGACAGCTTGCTTATCTGGACGCCTGGATTCCGGTGCTATCACTGGCCGCCTCTGCTCAGCTCAGAGAGAGAGAAAGAAAGTGGGCTGATCATCGCTCATCTATTCTGTTATCTGTTACCTGCGCAGTATTGTTATAAAAAGAGCCAGTCAATAATGAATGAGAATAAAACAAACAGGGGAGAGAAGCAAAGGAAATAAGTGAGAATGAAAGATGTATGAAAAAATATGTGTGGGAGAGAGGGAGGGAAAGAAAAAGGGAGCGCATGCTACCTGCACGAGTCTTATCTGGCTGTTAGCCCTCAGAACAATGGCAGGAAACAAGTGCATGGAAATTTTCCCCCTCTCTGCGGGTGTGTGTGTGTGTGCCCGTTATCCGGGGTCTCGCCGAAACCCCCCGCACAGTGCTGACATCACAGCCGGAAAGAAATATCAGGGTCGGGGGGGCACCGCAGATGATCTTTATATCTCATTAACTTTTATTGACATATTTTATTGACATTGCATATAAGCTCATTATCTCCTATAGGAAGAGCATCAAATTCCTAATAAATGTTCCTGGTCTTATTGTGGATGATTTGTTAATGCTTGTTTTTTATCAGTGCAAAACTATTTTTCTTCAATCTACTCAGCTGGTGTGATTTTGTAGGGCAGAAAAATGGGCACTGGTTGCCTGCTTCTGGTTTCCAGTGGATGCAGTACAACATCTGGTATTGTTGGCCTGTAGCATCATGAATATTCATGAGCATTTGAACATCCTGCACATTTGACATGCTGCTTTTTGCAAAATGCATGTCAGGACAGTATGTGTAGGAAGGAGGATTATAGACAACTTTAATAATCCAGTTTAATACCAATGAATAAAAAATCAAATTCCTTTTCCTGCATAAATATCCAGTTCAGGAAATTTCATATTTCTGAAGGTTTTTGAATGTGGTTTTATAAGCACACAAATTGAATTGAGTCTTGATTGGCAAAGGTGATGGTAAAATGAAATATTCACTATATCATATCCACAGATTTTTAAAAAGCATATTACTGCATCTTTGTATTTGTGTATTTCAGGAAGAAATCTGCAGCTGTTTTGAAACCAATAATAACATTTGCTGTCTGATATAATGAACTGCTCACAGCTGAGCAAGTGATACAGATTTAATCATTTATTCGCCTGAAAAATTTGATTAATGCTCAACATTATAATCTGTTTTCTTCATAATAAATGGAAACGTCATTAAAATTGTCTTTTTAAAGGAATGTTTTTACTACAGTTGCCCTGAAAAAAACATTGCTGATCATTGCATTAGACAACAAAATATCACAATAATTTAGTTATCAAATGTAATGGAATTTATACATTTTAAAGTGACTTTAAGTGTCCAAATGAATGGCTGGACGTTAGTATCTCAGTTGAGGTATCAGGTAGAGACAATCTGTCTCCATCCTCAACATAAGGACAGGTGGCAGGCGGCCCTGCTGTCAGTTACAGTCTGTTGGCACATTGGGGACTGTTTGGTGTTGGAATGTAGGCCAGGCAGATCGTGCAGCCCAACCTCACCTCTGCACACAAGGGAATACCAAGCAAAAATAACCCATCATCTTCTCCTCTCTGTTTCTCGCAGCCCCCCCTTTTCTCAGAACAACCGGGACAACAATTACCTGAACCTCAACTATGAATACAAAGGTGAGATTGACTTGAATAAGTGAGTATGGATGTCTGTCAGAGCTGTGGGGATGTTTTAATGGTCTCTGCTCCATTAAAGGAGACGATGTTTTGGCCAATTCTCTGTGACGGGAAGAAGAGGGCTTTATTTGTAGCGTGGAGGGTAGATGCTCTGTGTTCTTAATGGGGAGTCGCAGTAAAACAGGCTGTAAAATTGCAGCCCTGTTGATTGCGGTTTAAGAGCTGCATTTTGTGTTTGAAACTCTGTTCTAACATCTACTCAGCTAACTTTGTGTCTACCGTCTACATAAGCGCTGCCTTATAAGGCAGCATCCTAACTGGAGTGAGTGATTTGGGGCGCTCTACACAGGCAGCAACTTTGCGTCTGTGTGCTACAAATCGGTTTGTTTACCAACTATGTCGTGGTGCATTCTGGGATTGCATCCTTTAAGGAAACGTCTACTGTGTTGTAGAAACATAGAATCCACAGTAGTAACAATTTTAAACAGCATTTGAATTGCGGTCTCATCTACTGCATGCACTACAAAAACATTTTCTGTTTGTCATTTTATATTTAAAATAACACAATACATTTGTGAGTCCTGTGTTGTGCAATGTTGATTCCCAAATAAATGTATCTTGTTTATTGGAAAACAAGACGCAAATAAATATTTTGCAGTGTGGTCCCTTAATAGGCTGCCTGCATGGGCTGCTAATTTGGGTTTGGAACAGAGCTAGACTCGTATAGACGGTGTGCGTGAGGAAACGAGATTATTCTTTTTCTCCCTCATTCTTTTTCTTCCACCGCGCTGACAGATTGAAAGTTACTGGAGTGGTTAAGGCAGGAGGTTTTCTTCCATTTCTCTCCCTGGTTAGTATTCCGGGTCTCAATTTCTCGCTCTCTCATGCTCGCCCGCTTCTCCCTCTGTTGTTTTTCCTCTTGAGCGGCGATCAAATAGAGCAGGTCTGCCTGATAATGAGATACTCGTCTTCCCCAGCGGAGAGAGGCCATTCACACTCACACATGTATGAAAAACACACACTCACTAGCACTTTTCATGGAAGGTTAGTCTTTTATAAACATACAGTACAGTTTATAACACTGTCTGTTCAATAATAAAACAAGCTCTATTATTATACCCAGCTAACACTTTTGGGTTGCAAGAACGTTTCCTTAACATTTCCATTAAGTAACAAAAATGTTTCAAAGGAATG
>JAZGTK010021162.1:0-10725 GCA_036877625.1 Ambastaia sidthimunki
GCATTTTAATACAACATAATATTGGTCACTTGCCACCTTTGCAGGGTAATGACAGCTAAATTGAGGCATTGAATCACAATTCAGTATGTAGATACTCAGATTAGCCACTCAGACAGTTTTTAAAAGGGTTTTATTTTTGCAGCAAAAACGAACTTCCCAAAGCAGGATTCCCAGCTGCTCCTCCATTGCCTAATTTTCAGACATTTTTCAAAGCAACAGGAAGTAGCATTTGTAATAAGAAAATGTTGCTTTAAGATCATATTCAGAAGCTTAGATTCGATGACAACTTGCTAGGCCTACAAAAATCTTAGGTGTTTCATTTACTAGAATAACATTTTGGTAAATTAAAATAGCCTTTTTCAGTACTTGTGTAGGGGTCCTTTATTAAAACCCACTAAACATGCCCTGTACAATAAATATTTCAATATTTGGACAAACATGAAAAACTTTCAAAACTTGCATTATGCATTTATGATTCATTGTCAACCATTATCTCACACAATACAACATGGTGGTGGTCTTGCAGTCTTTAATCCTCACGCTCATCCTCACTGTCTGTATCTTTAGTTTTCTCTTTCTCCTTTGGAGGGGCAACAGGTGGAAGATCCAGTCGGGCCCATGACATCGGTTCAGCCTTCTTTAGCACAACCTCAATTTTGGTAGCCATCATGTTCACCACACTTTTGCAGGTGTCAATTACCTTAAAAAAAGTTATTAAACAAAGTTTATTTACAGGTGAAGTATTGTTTGCTGATATTGAAAACATATCCCTGATTAATATGCATACAATTATCGTAACTATAACTAATTAAGCATCCCAACCAGTCTGCAACATTAGCTCAACCAATGGCACAAGTTTGGGGGTGGAACCATCGGTTTTATGACCAATGGCAGAAGGGGGAGCATCTTTATTCCATTTATTGACAGAAATGACATGCTTCACTTTTAATACGTGAAACTTTAAGTTGCTTTAAAGTTCACAGTGATGCGATCAGATACTTACCCCCCACAAACTTATCTGCTGTTCAAACTCTTTGTCTCCTTCGAATATAATGTGGATTTTCAGCTGTAACAGGAAGAATATTATATAACTCATTACCACACAAGATACATTTTGCAAAATTCAAATGAAACAACATTTAGCAAAATCAAACGGTACAATTTTAATGAGTTCTGAAAGCAATTTGTTAAAAATAACACCACCAACAAGCCGTTTTACATGATGATGCATAACGGTAGCGGAGAATAAAACAAGTAAACCTAGTGTCTCGCAACACCAGTCATTTTTATAATTGACTAGTTGGTGGGTAGTTTTAATGACTTGTTGGTTAGTCTGTGTTAAAAAAAAAGCCTGTATAATTAATTATACCACCACCTCCTGATCTGTGTTTCTCAGAGATAAATAAATGTCATGCACAACCAACAGATAATCAACAAATAAATATGCAAAATAACTATAACCGTTCACGGCACAATACTGATCTGATACAGATCAGAAAAATCAGATCGGTGCACTTCAAAGTAACCTGTAACCGGAGCGTTTGGACTCAAGGGGCGATCACCTGCTCTAGATAAGAAACATTGTGTACGTGCAACATTGAGTTCAAACATCAAACAGTTTGCTGGGCTTTATTCTACAGACATCCAGACCCCAAAAAAATCAGCAACAGTCTCCGACAAAAACACAGTCCTTTAGGTTAATTCTCAAACAGAAACAAACTTGTGGATTCTGGGTTATAATGGCAACATTACTCACAGCAGCTTAAGTCTGACAGTGACTGTCTTTATTCACTGCTTAATGCAGTGGAGCTTCAAATACGCGGAATTAAGAGACAAAGTTTCTCGGAGAGGGTTTTACTGTGTTGACTGTGAGCAAAGTAAAGCACAGATAACAAAAACACTGCATCTCTCAATTATTTAAGATTAATGGCCGTTTAAAAGCACCTGGACAACTAGTTGACCATTGTGGTGCATCGTAACTTACCACTGTGCTGTTGCCCTCCACTGAGCTCAGCTCCGGTACTGAATTTTTGGCATAAATGGAAATGATGACCTGACTTCCTGTTTGGTGCCAATCAAACCTACACGGAACAACCTTCTTTCCCTGTATATATAAAAAACAACCCACAATTACCAACAGGACTGGCTTTCAACAACAGTGATGAGACTTTTAAAGGTCATATGCTGTAAAATGTTTCACAGGATGCAAATGGAATGCCGTAGAGAGATTATCGTAGTAATTGGAATTTTGTGGTTTGTATCGCTAAAGACAGGAAAAAACACACACCACATCTTTCTTTATCCACTGATGCTTTCCATGTGTACAGCCCTCCTGAGACAGGAAAGTGTTGAAGTCTGAAGTTTTCCTCTTACAGCAGCTCCAATATTTCATTCTTTTATGAGGAAGGGGTGAAATAACAAGAGTTTTTAACTGCAGAATCCACGGATGTGATTTATCAAGCTACCCTTGGTAGTATTACATTTTGATCAGTAGCTAATTTACCCTTCGTGAAAGATAGGTACACCGGCGTGATACAAGCACGTCTCGTCATCGCTGGCTGGTCCGCTGAACGTCTACCCAACAGAATAATGAGAATTAGGGATGCACTGAAATGCTAGCCAATCGAGAAAACCGGCCAGAAACCTCGACTGAAAATATGGACAGAAATCATTACTTTAGGAAAAGATAACAGGCTTTCTGACATGAAGACAAAGCAGCGTGCATGTGACATTATGCAGATGTATTCATCTTAACTGCAGACTAAACATTAACCGATGATATCTTGCCAGTAAACAGCTCTCGTTTGATGGCACAGACTCTGCATCTCGCATGCGGTCTGTGGCGGCCGAAGAATTCAGATGAGCAGGACAGTATAAATCCCAAACTGATTTCACATTCGGTTCACACTTGTGCTTCTGAAGTGTGTACCAACAAAACGTGATATAATTAAAATGATTTAAAAAAATAATAATATTTGTGTTCGCATTTCCCCTAGAAGCAACAGACCAGATGCTGGCTAATTAATAAAGAACATTTCTCATTCTCAAACAGATTGTGTATGCTTGTATACCCCATGCTTTACACAAACTGTGAAACAGACCAACGCAAGGAAACACAATGTAGGATACAGATGTGACTGTGATATCAAAAATCAATTTGAGAGTTTTTTTGAAGACACAAGTTCTGTTTTCTGCACAAAATGTGCGTGTCAAAAAACACATCTGTTTGGAATCGAGTTCAGACTGAATTTTCTATTCAGTGCTTCACAAATGAGAATCCATTTTAGTGATAGACTAAAGAGATTAACTGTAACTCAGTGTACCAGGTTTCTAATCCGAAACATGGACAGAGCACCAGAGGGTACAGTACCTTACTGCAGCCTCCATTCTTACAGGACGTCCCGATTTTAATTTCATCACTGTCCTCTTCTTTAACACACAAGAGAACAAAATGCATCAGATTATAACGAGACAAATAAAGAGAGACAAAATGTTGTGGACAGGTATCTTTACCTTTTTTCTCCTGTGTGTTTTCCTCCGTTAATTTGAGCTTTTCTAAAGCCTGTCTGAGCGAGGGAGAGATCTTCTGCTGCAGTGTTGAGAAAGGCTCATCAGGACTACAAAGACAATAACAACAGCTGTCGTCAGTAACGGTTCCTTAAAACTGTGACGTCGGTGAAGGTTATGGCTGGAAGAGTGTTGGCAAGAACGCATTGTTCTTTATGGTATATTTAATGTTGCATTACTTTTTCTATGTCTGTACATCAGAATTAATGAGGTGGGAAACACACTGGGCGAAGGTCCCGTTCTCTTCTAGTGTTCCTGTACCTCGGTCGCTGGATGGATTCCAGAGGTTTTGGTGCTTGAGTGATGCATTCATCAAACTTTGGTTTTAGATCGTTGACGTTCTTGTCTGTGGAGGACTTCGCCTCTGGTTTGACAGGCTCAGCAGGCTTCTCTTGATTATGAGGGCCTTTCGTGCAACCCTAAAAGACCGCATTCATAAAGACAGACAACCTTCTTGACACATTAGCTGTTTCAAAATCACTAGAGATGAATTAACCTTGTCCCCAAACATATAATGTAAAGCTATTTATAGCCCATTTTACACACACAACCCTTTCTGGAAATGTAACAATTTGTTCATTTAGGGGTCACTTGGACCCCCTCATGAACTCCAATTTTCTAGCAGAATTTAACATTAACATAACATTACGGGAACTTATAATGTGATGATGTAAGAAGTCTGCTTTAAACCAATCACAAAGCTCTGACATCATGAAAATACATCATGTACTGCGAGTGTTGGCAAGTGTTTTTTGATCTAGAGGTTGTAAAGTTCCAGCAAATGTGTGAGTAGCTGTTTTGGTAATTTTACTGGAAAGTGCATGCTGGAACTTTTTACAGCAATTTAACAGGTTTGTGTGTTTAAAAATGGTTAATAACATTTATATGGCCTTATTAATTAATAAATGTAATACTTACAGCAATACTGAGAAAATCAGAAAAGTCAGTTGTCCGTCGTTTGCAACAGGACCAACCCTGGAATGCAGTACAGGACACTATTTAATAGGTTAAACCCAACAAGTGACAATGGTGAGGTTACATTTCTCATTCAGTAAACTGATCTCCTCATATCTTCATACCTTCAAAGCATCATGAAACACTGGCACCCCAGGGTGGTATGTACATGCATCTGTGGAGAAGTCAACGTCAAAATGGCAAAGTCTGAGATTTGTAGACGAAGCGTATAAAACATCCAGTACATAATATGATTTATGTCTTTTTAAGTCCCGTTATTCCATTTATAACTTTCCCCGCTGGTGGAGAAAGTCTTATTAGGAAGTTTATATAATTGGGTATTTACTAGCAACTGTGAAACAAATACACCGTTTACATAAAACATACATTCAAACACGTGTAACACTGACATTATTATAGCAAACATTGTAGTAAAATAATAAATGTTACTCTTGAAATATTTCTGAAACTTCACTGTTTTAATTTGCTATCTGTAGCAAACCAGCTCACGTGTGTTGTCTTACCCTCTGAATTGTTCTCGGGGTCAAAACGTTGTCCACATCCTTTGTTATAACACAAAACAGACATGATGTTTGACAAAAAACAACAAACAAAAGTATATTTTCAAACGCACTCAAATGTTTGGAGAATTATCCGAAGTGTTAACTAGCCGCTCAGTGCTGCTTCCCGTCGTGAGGTCCCTTCCGGAAACGTTCGTGAATTTCCGCACGTTTCCGTTCACCGCCTCGGCTCCATTCGTATCTTTTCGGAATTTTTCGGAAAATCCTCGGGAATAGTTGGAATGGTCGGATTACAGAGCTGGGATCTGAGATGCAGCACCTAACGCTGAGCGAGAACAGTCATTAAGGCTTGTTCAAGACAAACGCAACCTGTTATATAAAAGGCAAAATATCATTATGAAAAAAACACTCAAGAGTTTCTAAATGCCATTAATGCATCATTTTATATTAAAATGAGCACGTGTTATTATAAACCACTTGTTTTGTTTGGGATCTACTGTGTAGGTTCTAAGCATATCACACGATTTTCATTTCTCAAAGGTTATGAATTAAATGTAAATCATAAGAGCCTGTTGTTGTCATGGGACAGCAGTAACCGCTGTTTGTGGCACCGGTTTCGTTTGCGCATTCACGGGATAACGTTCACTCGTGTGCGCGCTGTAGGCGGTGCGAGCTGCATTGATTACAGTCATCTGTGAGTGGCAGCGTAGTCCCGTACAGCAAAGTGAAGGATGTACTTTCAGAGAACGGTTTCTCAGATGTCTACCGGGCAGAGATTTCTTTCTCTCTAAGCCGAAGGTAAGAGCCCATTCACGTATGTTTGATGCATAAACGATCGGGCAACGACACGTTGTTAGTAGTATGTTTTAACTCCACAGAATCATGGCGGCAGTGAAAGTTTCCTTTGATTTGCAATCGAATAATTATTGATGAATTATGCGTATACAGTTTTTAAAAAGGGAATATGTTTTACATTATCAAAGTATGTCAGTATAACAGTATCCGGTTTGTTTTCTCACAAGCGCTTTATAAATAGATCGTATAACTGTAGAAGTCACATTTTCGCTTGTTGCTCACTTTCAAGATTGTTTTAATATTATTTGCTGTATCTAGATTGTATCTAAATGTATCTATATCAAACATATGCATCTATATATTAACTATATATTTGGTTATCAACTCGTATTTGTCCTTCTCCTGTTGTTTTAAGTCTTGCATTGAAATTATTATCTAACCAGCGTATCAGTGTTTTTGTGAAAGAATGTTACTGAACCCACTGAGCACAGGGTCAGAGTATTTATTTATTTTTTGACAATTTAATCCAAACCAAGAGTTTTTGTATAAATAAATGACAGTCAAGGGCTTCTGAATAAATAAATGCCATCACATTTATTTAAGAAGGTTATGTCTTTGTAAGATGAATGCCCTGCATTGCGTTGGTTTACTGCAAATATCTCTCATTTGCAGGCTGACTGGACGATGGCATGGCTATAAACCACTGCCCTGAGGGCAGTATGAGGATCTGTCCCACCAGTTTCTGCTTATTGCTCCTTTACTTGCTTCCGTGTTGGGGGCAACCACAGGAGCCAGTGCCAGGGTCCTCTGACTTTCAATTTACCAGTTCCATATACAATGCCACCGTTTATGAGAATTCTGCAGCTCGGACGTACATTAGGAGCGAAGATAAAATGGGAATTGCTCTATCCAGGATGGGTTCCTGGGACATCAAGTATTCCATTAAATCTGGAGATGATGAGGGGCTGTTTCAGGCTGAAGAATTTGTTTTGGGAAACTTTTGCTTTCTCCGCATAAGGACTAGTGGGGGCAGTGGAGCCATCCTGAACCGGGAAGTGCAGGATAATTATACATTAACAGTGAGGGCTGCCAGCACAGGAGGGCTGGAGGCTTCAGTGATAGTCAATGTGCAGATCATGGACACAAATGACCTCCGACCTTTGTTCTCTCCCACTTCCTATAATATTGACGTTCCTGAAAGTACTCCATTGGGAACAAGCATTGTTCAGGTGACTGCCACTGATGCAGACATTGGCTCCAATGGTGAGTTTTACTATTTCTTCAGAGAAGCCGTGGAGGAGTTTGCGGTCCACCCAACCAGTGGGGTGATATCTCTCATAGCTAGGCCCAGTTTAGATAAGAACAGCAGATATGACCTTGAGGTTTTAGCAGTTGATCGTGGAATTCAAGTTTATGGAAACAGTGGCTTAAGCAGTACAGCCAAACTCATTTTTAATGTTGTGCGAATCAATGAGTATGCTCCGATGCTGACCGTGGTTGCACTTTTCCCTTTGATGTCAGACAAAGAGCCGATTTACGCCATTGTCACAGTTGAAGATCTGGATGAGGGAGCTAACGGAGAAATTGACTGGGTTGCCATTACTGCAGGTGACCCACAGGAGCAGTTTGTCCTTGACAGAGCTTCACTTGGAAATGAGTACAAGCTAAAGATGTCTGAACCAGTGAACTGGGATAAATTTCCTTATGGCTGCAATCTCACTTTTCAAGCCAAAGACAGAGGGACACCACCAAGGTTTTCCAACTCTCAGATGCTTCAACTTTTTGTGAAAAAACCACAGTTGGTGCAGGTGAGCTTTGAAAAGGCGATTTACAAGACAACTGTTAATGAGATCGCACCACTAGGGACCATCATAGAGACTGTGAGGATCTCTTCAAGACCGCTACTAGTCAGCTACAGCCTCGTTCTGACCCCAGATTCTGTTTATTTTAATATTAATACATTGACTGGTGTCATCTCAACAAAACAGCAGTTTACCTCACTGAACCAGGAGCTTTTCGAGTTAGAGGTCATTGAGGGGGTTAGTGGCATGACAGTGAAGGTGCAAATCACAATCGAGGATGCAAACGACAATGCCCCAGTGTTTACCAGCAAGTCTTTTGAAGTGTTTGTCAATGAGACCACTCCTGCCGGCACTGTCATTCTCACAGTATCCGCTTTGGATGATGATAAAGGTGAGAACGGGTGCATAACATACAGCATAGCTAGCCTTCAGTCACTACCCTTTATCATTGACCAAAATACTGGAGAGCTAAGGATATCTAAGGAACTGGATTTTGAAACATCTTTGGAGACCTACACTTTCCCAGTCCGGGCCTCAGACTGGGGCTCACCTTATAGAAGAGAAAGTGAAGTCAACATCACAGTACAGGTGTTAAATATCAATGATAACCGGCCGCTTTTTGAGCGTGTGTCATGTAAAGGTACACTAGGACGTGATTTTCCTGTAGGCCAGACAATTATTACTGTTTCTGCCATTGACATTGATGAGCTTGGGTTGGTTAAATATAACATTCTGTCTGGAAATGAACTCGATGTCTTTAATCTAAACCCTGACTCTGGAATATTGACTTTAAGGAGACCCCTCGCTGGAATGAGTTTGAAAGATGAACAGTTTAACTTAAAAATAGCTGCATCAGATGGTGAGCTGCTCTCTGAACCCACCTTTGTAAATATATCATTGGTGAGAGTTAGAATGTCGACAAGGAGCTTCAGTTGTCAAGACACTAAAGTTGCACAGAAGTTAGCAGAGACACTTCTGAAAAAAGCCACCGTCATTAGTAAATCCAAAGTGGAGGAGGGTTACACAGATCTGTTCTCTGTCAATAGGCAGACGCCTCAGCTTGAATCCTTTCCATCAGATATTGTAGTCCGTGAAGATGTGCCTGTGGGAGCCAGCGTCCTTCAAGTGAATGCAAACGATGGTGACACTGGTTTTAATGGTCGTGTCCTGCATGCCATATCAGATGGGAATATTGACAGCTGTTTCAATATTGATATGGAAAGCGGCCTAATATACATCTATCAGCCACTGGACCGCGAAAGATCAGACCGGTACCTTCTTAACATAACTGTGTATGACATGGGCCTTGAACAAAAATCTAGCTGGAGATTGTTGACGGTTAACATTGATGATGTAAATGACAACAGCCCAAAATTCTCCCTCGAGAGTTATACTGCTGTAGTTCCAGAAAACGCACTCATTGGCACTGAGGTAATCCGGGTCACAGCCTCAGATGATGATATTGGCCAGAATGGTGAAATCTCATACAGTTTGTTAACAAATACCCCTCAGTTTGCCATTAACAGCGAAACTGGCTCTGTTTATGTGTCTAGCCAGTTGGACAGAGAGTCCATCTCAGATTTCACACTCAAAATTGAAGCTAGAGATAAAGCTCAAAGCGGAAATCAAATGTTTTCAGAGACGACACTAAGAGTCTACTTAGAGGATGTAAATGACTATGCCCCTATGTTTATTCCCAGAACATACAGTTGTCGTGTGCTGGAGGACCTTCCTGTAGGCACTGTTATTGCCTGGTTGCAAACACAAGATTATGACATTGGGTCTGGGGGAAGGGTAAGATACTCCCTTCCAAATGACTTCAATGGAACATTCAAGATTCATGCAGAAAGTGGGTTCGTTAAACTGGCCAAGGCACTCGACTATGAGAAACAACAATTCTACAATCTCTCTGTAGTTGCAAAAGATTTGGGTATCCCAGTGGGGCTGAGCTCTGACTCCTATCTAGAAGTGGAAGTTATTGATGTTAACGAGAACGTCAATGAGCCATACTTCACAGAATTTGCTGTGAGGGGCACAGTCAAAGAAAACTCTCGCCATGGAATGAGTGTTCTCCAGGTTACTGCTAAAGATGATGACAAAGGCAGAGATGGAGTGATCAGGTACTCTCTCAAAGCTAGAAGTGGTCTAGGAAGCTTCTCCATTGATGAAGAAACAGGTATAATTTATCTATCTGTCTATAAGCTCTTCTCTTTTTCTGTTCTTTTCTTTTTGCAAAAAATAACCAGTTTTGAGTTGAGGCTCATGTAGTAAAACGGAAATACTGTGAATTCTTGTGAATTTACGCCCTAACATTTTTACTGCAGTGTGCTGATTGAATGGCGTTAAAAGGTCACCGTGACATTATTTGTCTTGGCGATGAGTTTGTGCTCAGGGTCCACAATTGCCTCTGAATCTGCCACCACCAGAGCAGACCACTGACCTAGAAAAGGAAGAACTTAACCTCTGTTTGATTTGAAGTCATTCTGTCATTTTCACCGTCTGTGTTTGAAATTTCTGTGTGCAATCTGCAGACTCAACAAACAGGAAACCTAAGAAACAAAACACTTAGTTACATGCACGACTCGTTGCTGAGTGCCAAGTTCACATTTAATCACAGCTAATGATTATTGATTAGAGAACTACAACAGGCAGTGAGATGTAACTGTGGTCTTTCATTCACACGTCAGCTAATTAGACAGAGTCTGGTAATCGGACCTCTGTAAACTAAGCTAGTTTCTGTCTCTGATCATGAATTTTCCACAGAGAATTGAATGTCCCACCAGCAGCAATAGACGAGTTATAGAGGAACTGAGAACTGAAAAGGAGAGTTGTCTTTCATCTTCAAAGTAATATCTCTGGGACAGTTAAGGACAGTGGCTCTTTACGCCCACAACATATTCGTCTACCAACATCCATTTAGCTGCCACGTTGGGTCCTTGTCATTGTAACTGGACTTGTGAGATGATTTAAAGCGGCCAGTTCATGCATTATTCTCAGATCTAAACAGAAATCAAAGCCTCTTGATCCCAGGCCCCAGTCGAGACGTGTTGGGGTGAAGATCTATATATGCTGAGTAATTTAGATAG
>JAZGTK010021163.1:0-10725 GCA_036877625.1 Ambastaia sidthimunki
GTTTGCTCTCGTTTAACTAGTCTTTTAGGCATGTTTTCATATCACACCACATGCCATGAAAGTGATGATGAGATGAAAGTGCACACAGATGCTGGAATGCACACTCACTGCAGGACTGAAGGCTAGGGAGCGATCGTGTGCACGGCGCTAATCACTCGTGATAATACAGCGAGCTCCGGTCCTGCCGCTCGTAATGAGGGGCTTGTTTTGGGAACCTGCAATGATGTTGGCTCCTGCAGGTGTCTATTGTGTTCGCTCTCCATGAGAGGTTTTGGAATGGGAGGAGTGGCGGCTAGTTTGAAAACGACCGCTAGAAAAGGACCAGGCATGGATTAGCTTGTTCCCAGCAGTATGGGGCTATTTTAGAGGTAACGTCATTAGATGGCATTAAAGCGATTCACTTTTTTCCCCTTTATTCCGCAGTCTTTGCACAATGAGGAGAGGATTAGTGTAAAAGCAGCATTAATTGACAAAACCACAGTCATTATTGGTTTCCCCTCAGAATAACGTTTTCTTCCAACGCTCTTCACCAAATCAGCGATACCCTATATAAATGTTTAGCATTAAATTGTTCTCTGAGGGACGTCCAGGAAGGAACTAAATAAACACAGTGTGTTTTATTCATGACCTGATGCTCTTTGTCCACAATTTTGGTTTAAATAACCGAAGCTGTGTTTAGTAAAGTCTTTATATGTTTAAAAAACTGCTCGAAATTACTTCAACAATCAAAGTAGCGTTTTGTGAAAATGTCAGGTTGTTTGGTCTAATGACTCACACTTCAAACTTTATTACCTGACTGAAAAATTAAGATTCGGCAATTACGGCCTATTACAGCAGGACTATTTTCCTCAAGTGAGGCAACTTTTACTGTTCGCTGCATAGCAGGAACAAGCAATGCTGCACTAATGTGGTCCTTCATGTCTCTAGAGGCGCTTTGTAATTAAAGCATGATTAAGAGGCCGGCTCTGATGAATGTGTTTCTAAGTGCCCCATGCTGGGCTGCTGTTGGGCCCAGCATGGCGATTTTAATTGATTCGGGCTAATCAGTGAGCAGAATTAAAACAGTCACAGTTGTTTGGAAGAACAAGAGAGCAGGTCTGGGCACCAGGATGAGTGAAACCAGCAGAAGGCCTGATCCACGCTGGAACGGATCTCAGCTCTGAATAAATTACAATGGAGAGACACGCCATTGCGCCTGGCAGTTCGGTGAGACAAATGCTAGCTGCTATTGTTTATTATCCACAGAAATATTTGCCAGAGAGACTGTCCTGTCTTATCTTTATTCTTAGTTGCTTTAATGTTGCTTTAATAGGAACATGTAGTTTTGATGTGTGTGTGAGTGTGTTTACTACCCATAGAACATTCTCAGAATGTTGGCTAACGCTCTGTAAACATTCTTTAAGGTTATTAAAAAACGCAGTAATGTTAGTAGAATGTACTTTTTAACATTACATATCATACAACCCTATTCTGGTGAAATGTTTTAAAAACATTACAGAATGAAAAAAATGTTCTTACAACCAACCAAGCAATAATGTTTAAAAAAACTGGATGTTTTTAATGTTCCTAACAACATTAAAAATAACATTTTTAACATTTTTGTTACTTAAAGGAAACGTTAGGGAAACATTCCTACAATTGAAACATTCTGATTTTTCTGTTCATCTATAATGATTTGATTTGTAAATACAGTAAAAATGGATTATACTCATGATCACAGCAGGGCAATTGGAGTCTGTTGGCAACGCAGAGAAAATTGGTGTCGGTTTGGAAGTTTTGTATGATTGTTGTGTTGTGTAATATTAAGCAGATTCCAAGCCGTCTATAAGCTCAAACCTGACACGCTGAGTGGTCTTTAGATGGTCTTACCCCCCTGTTGTGGCTGTGGTGTGGGCAGGGGGCCCTGCTTCTCAAGAAGAGGAAGTCTTGTTGATGTCCGTGACAGCAGCCCTCAGGGCCTGGACGGGGGCCAGAGAGTCCTTAATGCCACAAGATGGACCAACGATTTTACAGCACTTAAATTACAACATTAAATCAGTGAAAAACTACAATACTGACAAAACGACTACTACAAGCTTATTTGATGCAACGATTTTAATATTCTTTGAAATACTTTAAACATTTTTCACACCTGTTAAAGGACCCTTGTTAGTATCCTACAAAAGCTTTGACATTGTCGCAACACCAGATGACGTTTGGAGAATTTGTAAATTTGCTTCATTTGGGTCTAATGACCGTGATCTTGGATTGTGGTTTGTCTGTGGAACACAATGTACGGACAGATGTTTCGGCTGTGAACCGCAATAGATGTCGTCCGCAATAGATAATTTTGATCTAATGAGAGAAGCCAAGCTGGCTGTACAGATGGTGATTCTGAGGTAGCTGTAACATACAGTAAGAAAGATGTCACATGATCTGCCTCTAAGGCCCCTATTAAGGGAATCATAGAATTAAATACCGTGTAGAAACTCTCTGGTACCTATGAGTAGTTTCATGGCTCTCTGGAATACTCGATTCTGATTGGTCAATGTTGGCATTCCGTGTCAAATTGTTTTGTATTATGTGCTTTAAACTGTACTGTTGTCCCTGGCAACCGGTTTCCTACAATAGGCTAGTTTTAGGTGTATAATAGCCGTCAGCTGCATCTTTTTTTTCACATAATTAAATAATTTGAGCTAAAATCAATATTTTGTGTCATTTATTTATTAGGGACGTATCCGTGTACCAAGCAGGCTAATGTAACGTTAGGCAGTCATTATCACAAAACAAACGCACTCATGAAGATAAAAGCCCTCCCCTTTCATCTTGTGCTCCTGATAACCCCGATTATCTGATAATGACTGTACATTATTGTTTACATGGGAAATATGAAAATATTAAATACAGTTCTGCCTAATATTAAAATTCCTGATGGTTATTCAAATTGCAATGTATTCAGCACAAAAAGGTGGAACGCTGATATTTTGCACCATTGAAAATCAATTCCAATCTTGTAGGGAGCTCTAATTGAATCACACAATCACCGTACTAATGTTCCAACACTGATAAAGTGATCAATGCATTACGCTTACTGTAATGTACAACACAATTTAGAAATTATTGTTACCGATTAAAACATACATTACAATGCCAGGCATCATTCTCACTGTAAATAAGCATTTACCCCCCCCACGAACCTGCACAAACTCTCACACCTGCACACACACACACACACACTCCTCACCTCCCCAGTAGGTCTGTGCACTGTAACATCCACACCTGGAGACGCTTGAGGACTCCTTGTGTGAAGTCTGTATTATGCTAATTGTGACCCACGGCACTGTGTGAAGGCTTGGTATAATTATCTATGTAATTGTCTCCTATTTTGTAAAGTGCCAGATCGTTTAATTCAGGATTAACATTTCTTCACCTCCAACGGCCAAAGGCTTTACTTTAACTCAGCCCCCCCCGTGTGGAACTTCACAATGTTCATATGTTTGATTTACAGATTCTGTCTCCCTCTCTTTTGTGTGCAACTTATTTTTGGCTTTCGTTGAACGCAGGAGAAATCTGTCTTCCGTTTGCTCTGTGTTTAGTGAACAGTGGATCTTGACAAACTCGTGTGGAAGGAGATGACAGAACGGCTTTCATTTAGGACAGCATCAGTTTTCACAAGCTTTATGTCCTAATCCTGCAAGTATTTGCCTGTGTGGCCGTTTGGGGAGAGTTTTCTAAACAGAGCCACTGTTTCCAGCTTGGCCAGGGCAAACCACAAAAGCTTTATCAGTCACAATATCTCACCAGCGTTGTGGCTTGTCACCAAACGGCGTTAATAATTAGGTTGATAATAAACAAGATGTTTATTGCCCCTTCCCATGCCAGCAGCGTTTGTCAACTTTAAGCGTTGCTGGTTTTAACAGTTGCTCTGCATGTTGCATCAGAAAAAGTAATTGGGACTCTTGGTAATGTTTTATATAATGTTTCACTTCCTGTTTATTGCTACGCTACTGTTTGACAGGCGTGGCTTGCTTTTTTTTATGTTTAAGCCCAGTGCCCTGCCAAGTCCTTTGTCTCTTGATAATTTGAGGCTCTAATTTGCAGTGCTTATCTGTTGTGACATATACCAATTTTATTTAAATTATGTTTCAAACAAGACATGACACAAACTCTCTGTGTTCTTTCTATGAGAGACGTGACATTCCATTCGTTTCTCATGAATGTCCCTTCAGGCACAGACTGACAGATTCATTCAAGCCTAATTATACAATGAACAATCATATTCTAAGAAACCTTGTGTCTGCCCAGCTAACCATTTTAGGCTGTAAGAACGTTTCCCTAATGTTTTCATTAATAACAGAAACAACTTTTTTTTAATGTTCTAGGAACATCCCGTTTTTTTAGACGTTGTTTTAACATTATTGCTTAGCAATAAGGACAGTATTCAAACTTTTCTTTAACATTAATTCTGTAACATTTTTAAAACGTTCCTCTAATAACTTAAGAATATCATTTTTGATATGATATAGAGCGTTGAACAAACATACTACTAACATTACTGCAAGAATGTTTTTGATAACTTTGAGAGAACTTTGAGAGAACATTAGCCAATGCTCGGAGAATGTTCCTTTTTATTATTATTGTCTTCAAATAATAATAATGGATTAACATTAGATTCAGTAATGGAAAAATTATGTCTTAAACAGTTACATTATTTAGTTTTTCTTTACATATTATATGAAGTTATATTTTGTACATTGTCACATTGTCTAAAATGTGTTTATGAAACTCCAGGATATATGTCTGGGAATGTGACATCGAACTCAAGCAAGCATGCAGCGTTTTATTTCATAATCTGACAAATGAGCAGTTTAAAGAAATGATTAGGCCTCAAGCCTGACGAGACAGACTGCAGTGTCTCAGGTGACAAAACCCTGACAGGCGCTAAAACACCTGACGTTGAGGAGTTTTTAATTTAAACATTACTGAGTAAACAATCTGTTCTTTGCTGATGAAGGGGCAAATGTTTCAAGTTTGGACTTGAAGCTACTTTACCACAACTGTACTGTACATTTACCTATATTGACTTTATGTGACTCAGCTCCCCCTGGCACGGTGAGATTTCAAATTTCCCAAAATTCACAGGGAGATTACGGTAATAGTCATTCCGTACTGTAATTTACAGTGCATTACAAGCATTAACAGATATTTGATCTGGTCCACTCGTACCCAGCGTGCAGAAATGCCGTCTTTCAACTGTCTGAAGTCCTGACACGTTGATAGATCATTAGGCAGGAAGCGCAGGCTGAGAATTCTCTCATTCACTGAGGGATGATGCCATACAAATTGCTTGACTGAACATGTCAATATTTAAAAAAAACAGACACCACACAGATCTACCCAGTGCTGATATCTCTAGGATGGCATTCCAGATTTCCAACACGTCATAAACCTGTTGTACCTTCTGTAGACTCGGACTGCCAAAACATCCCACGGAAAAAAATAAAAAATCATTCCTCATGCTTTGTAAGAGATGAGTCCTGGAATTATAAAACTCTGTATCTGTTAGCAGTAAGATGACATTCAGCATGTCAATATCTTTGATTCGCTTGTGTTTTTTATTTGCTTTGGAGAAAGTCCAGCATCTAACAAATGCTCTTTGTCAGTGTTTGTGACATGGTGTGTTTTTGTTTCCGTCTGATAGGTGACTGACAACTAGCATGTTACCATCTGCACAGCATGTTAAAAACACTCCGGTGACGCACACTGCATCCTGCCACAGTCAAATCAACTGGCAGCGTGTCTCGCACTAATAGTTGACAGTAACGGTGGTACGTACATCTAAATATTTGTGTCTCAAACACCTATTTTCACCTAAGTGCTCTAAAAAGTATCACATTTCTGCACTTTATTTGGGTTTAGCAGTGAAGTTAATAACCATGTTGCTCGACTTCTAACTGAACTTACAAAGACATTTTTCAACTGAAAAGGTCGGTTACGCACTCGACGGCCTCTGTGACTAATATAATGATTGCAGACCAGAGAAAATGTGCCTTAATGTCAAATCATCTCCCATCTCTTTCATTGTATAAGTGCTCATAGCAACGGTTAGAAGACAGCCCAGCAATCAACTTTATGCCTCCATTAAGTAGCAAAAATGTTAAAAATGTTATTTTAAATGTTCAAGGAAGCTGATCCAGTTTCTTTAAACATTGTATTAACATTATTGCTTGGTTATAGGAACATTCTGTAAACATTTTTTAAACCTGTAACGTTTTTAAAACATTCCACTACTAACTTAAAAACAACATATTTGATATGATATATATAACATTAAAAAGTTTCATTACTGTTAATGCAAGAAAGCTTTAAGATAACTTTGAAAGAACTTTCAAAAAATGTTAGCCAATGTTCTGAGACTGTTCACTGTTAGCTGGGAGGCACCAACTGCTTAGTCTTTGTTTGTTTTACATCAAGTGTTTTTTCTTTACAATAAATAAATCTTTTGCATTGTTTATCACTGGAATTATATAATTACTTTCTCATTTCACTGTTTACTGAATCTTTGTGACACTAGCCCTGGAGCAAAGGTGTTTGTACATTATACTGGTCTTATCTGATCCAGACCACTCTGAGAAGACACTCTGTAGAATTTTAAAGATAAATTACCATCTAAGTAACCATAAAAGTAGATTTATTGCTGTACTGCCGAAGCTCTGACAGCTGGAAGTTTACAACCAGTCTCCTAAACGAATAATACTCAGAAAGTTATAGACAAATGAGCCATCCACTGCCACACAACTGCTAAGCAAACAGAACTGATTCAGCAAATAAAACAATCATCTAATAGTGTTGCAAATGGGTCTGTGTTACGGTCCGTCTTAAACCGTCTTAGTTCAACTTTATTTTGTGTGAGGCTATAGATCACATCAGCCCCATTAGTATTGTGCCCAAGGACTTAAAAACGCTGATCCATGCTGTCAAGTGGGTCTTTCAGTTGCTTACCTGCTGGCCCAGGTTGAAAGGTAGTTTATTTGACACCTAATGTGTTGACAGGTGTCAAGGTAGGGTGCCTCTTCCTTTGTAAAGGGGAGATGGGCTATTGGGAGGGGGGTGTCTCCATTGCCCCTGGGGTCTTCCTGTGGTGGCGTATGTTTCTAGTGAAATCCCTAAAGGTGATGGGGCTTTAAATAGAGGCTTTAACCAGCCCAAACGGCTCCCTGGTGTGCACAATTAAGCCTTTGTATATCTCTCTGTTTGTTTTCTTGTTTTCACGTCAGGGCATTGTTTGTTTTGGTGTTACGCTATGTTCTTACAACGTTAGCTTCATTTGGATCCTTGATTCTGATGTTTGAATTATTACACGTTACAGCGGGGGGGTGGGGGGTGGTTGGGTCAAAAAAAATGCTCATTTGAAATATCGAACGCCTCTATGTAGCTAAATCTGATGTTTGCAAGCACCTCAACAAAATTATTCAAATGTTTAATTGGTGTCTCAGCAATAGTCTGTTATTTTGCTCTCATGTAAATCATTTCCTCTAATACACTGCATGACTCAGCTAAAGTGATAACAAGTTTATGGCAGGAAACGTTTTCTGACTTTGAAAACCTTGCTGATGATTGACTTCAAATTTGTTTCATTCTACGAAACTGACATAAATTGACAACGCACGTACGGTAGAGAACGAGATTACAGTACAGACATTATGCACAGAAGGAATGCGGCTGGTTTGCATCTTTTGTCCATCATCTGCTATTGATCTAATGCACATGTCATTCACGTTCCTGCCTGCTCTCCAACCCGCCGCAGGGCAACGCTTGCCCGATACTGCCAGCAACAACACACCTGAGGATTGTAAACGGCAGGCTGCCCACAGACAAAGAACTAAGAGACGACAACAAGCTATTAATCCTAAAAAATATTGTTAATATAAATAAACTGAAGTGTTGGAAAGGCTTGTAGCCGTGTGTGTCGTTAAACAAGTGTCCGGTTGGCGGGGTATAATTACTTATCATTGCCGCAATGCTCAGCAACTTAAAATAGTGGTTTATTGTGTCACTCCCAAACTAAAAAAAAACAAATAGGATCCCTGATGACAGTTTCATAAAGCACACAGTCTTCCTTATTAAAGTAATTAGTTAGCCTCTGATGTACCAACAGCACCTATATGGCCTCATTAGGGGGCACCTTTAGCAGGGCACTGATGTCCCATAAACCCATGAGGCAACCACAGCAGTCTTACGCCATTGGCACACTGTCACAGCACCAGCCACTGAGCAGAAATACAAGGTTACTATATATTTTACATGTGATGTTGCAAGCAAGTTGGTTACTGTGTATCGTCTGTGTATTTTGTGTCATTTCCCATCCAGCTTTGCCCAAGGGCCTAGATGTAGTAGCAGAGGTGTAGTCAGCTTTTAAACAATAATTTATGTGTGGATTCTGGGCTTGCTGCTGGGTTGGTGTACCATTAACTAAACTCAATCTCTTCTTGCATGTTTTCACCTGTATGAGAGCTATGCAAAAAATGCCATAACTCACCATATCTCAGAGTTTCTAAAGACCTCAAGCACATATTTCAAAGAGACAGAAACATCCTATTTACTGTCGTATCTAAACTGTCAAACTTTAGATCTATTTTTGGGTCTGTTGTAACTAAAATAAACCTTCATTTAAATGGGTTTATTTACACATTTAAACACCTCGCAATAATAAAGTGAATTTAAATAAATGACATTCCTCCAAAAGTAAGTTTAATACAACAAACCTTGGGGGTCTGTGTCAGTAATATCATAAAATACTATGAATTGACTGGTCACGTGGCTGACATTGCAACGGGTTTAATTTCAATGGAGCAACTTTAGCCTCCAAATCACTTGATATTAACTAACCAGACACATGGCGCACTCATCCCCGACAAATTTGACGGGTAGTAAGAGCAAACATGTTGTATCTCATCTAATTCAATGCGACCATAGGAATGGAGCCAACGCTGAAAGTTACACGCCAGCGGCACAGACCCCTCTAGTGGCTTCTGACAGTAGTGCACTTAAAGTGTTACACTGAGTGCAAGACGTCAAGACAAGTCAACGAGAGTGAATGTGCATCTAATGTTTTGCATACCAATTATTTCATTTATTAATTCATTTAAATGCACAGATCATGTGTAGATTACGTGTAAAGTTATTGCTGAAATGAGAAAAACAATCAATGGTTCTGTGTCAGTTGTGTATCGCCTGTGATTTGATTTGCACGAATCAAATCGTGAAACTATAAATTGATGCTTTTTAACGTTTAAGCCGGATTTTAAATAATATAAAAACTAATATATAAGCAAATAGGTACATCAAATATACATATACATTAGTTATGCTTTATTGAGCGATACACTTACCCGAACCCGTTCTGTCTATATAAACAGCATGTCATGGCTGAAAATATAATATACTGCTGCATGGAAAAGTACAGCTTTGCCCGAGTTTAGGAAATAATGCTGATTATGGTGTAAAAAGTGGGGTGATAACCAGCCCCACACCTTTTAATCAAAGCTGTTTTCCCCAGGGTGCAATTTTCACCTTTTTGTTCTAAGTCAAAGTGATAAAGAACAACTCAGCAGCCTCAAATAGCAATCATACGAGAGCATTCATGCCTGCTTATAAACACCCCTGACAATGTAAAGGTTATTTTTGCCATCTTATAAACGAATAGAAATTGTAATAAATAAAACAGTCGCTTGCACGACATAAGCAGGACACGGGAGCAGATGTGGGTTAATAGCAACACATCATTTTCAGCACTGTTACTGCACGTGGAGTCGCGTCTGATGCACAATTAACAGATAATGGAATGAAACGCAGGTATTGTATTACGATCCTGGGACCGGTGACGTCACAGGGGGGCAGCGCGTGAACTCAGGTGAGACGCAAAACTCCCGCGTCTTCCCGCCATCCATGAGCACGAAGGAAACACGCTATAGCTGTTTATTAATCAGGACGACAATTTTTACATATTCCAATAAAACCATTTATATTACTCCATAAGCTTAGTTTATGCATGCAAAAGCTAGGTTATAAAATCATAAAATATTACAATGATAGACATTTTAGTATAGCATTAAATAATTCCTATTACAATAATAACAGTTACATTGTAGTTTACATATAGTGCTTTAAAGATTATTCTCGTTATTATTATAACAATTAGTCTCCATATTTATGTTTTAATACATTTAATCACTGTTAAGTGTTTCACTAACTTACTATTTAGTTATTATATATTTTAAAAGATTTTGCGAATTTGCCCTTCCATCTATTTTAACGGGATATATTAGTACATTTTGAAACTGTGCATTTAGATTATTATTATTTGGAAAATAATATACAACAAAACATAGCATATCTGCTAAGTAATTACAAGATCGATGTAATTTTGCATAAATGTATATTTATGGGTTTAAAGTTATTTAATACAAGCGTTTAGCAGTTCTTGATTATGCAAAATTTATTTTAATTATTGAAAGACTTCTGTTGTAGACACCAAACTTCAACATGCACCAGTTTAACCTCATTCAACTAATTTAGATAAAACGGAGCAATAAGAACATGAATATCGTTTTAGTTTTATTTGGCGTTATAATTAGCATCAGAAGATAATTTTATTGACACAATTACGGAGAGCCGACACTCCTGCTAACAATATTAGGTTGTAAGAACGTTTAAAAAAAACGTATACGTTTTAAAAACTATATT
>JAZGTK010021164.1:0-10724 GCA_036877625.1 Ambastaia sidthimunki
AAGAAACATAGATAGGATTTCACTTTTTAGAATGGTTAGACCAACTAATGAAAAACAGACTTTGATGCCCTGTTTCTTGAAGCGTCAGGGGTAAACTCCCCAATTTACATAAAAATCGGGTCACCTACTTTGCGTGCGAAGACTTTTTCCAGTCTTTACACATTTCCTGAGATGCACATTTAATACAATTGTGAAAATGTCTCAATACAATCAAACACAAGTCATGACAACAAAGAATGAAGGAATTAACAAAAATACAACAAATACAACAACAAAAAAATACAAAGAAATACAACAGAAATAAAGCTCAGTTGTGTAGTTGTTAATAGTCTGAACTGGTATCCAAAATGTTGCAGGTTCATATATTATGGGGGTGAAATGTGACCTGAAGAGTTACTGAGATCCTCTATAACCACTGTGTCCTAAACTAAAGCACTTAACCAAAGACTGCTGTCTGCATTCTAGCTGTGTCTGACACTGAGAGTACGCTGTGTTTGCAGAGTGAGAAATATCCATCGCTGTTTATTCTAACAAGAGCAAGAGTGTGTGTGTGTGTGTGTTGCATATCTACTGTGTTTTTAACTGTATTTAAATAAAAAATTAATCTAGTTTTTCTTGAGTCTTTTTAGAAGTGTATTTCCAAATGTGCCCGTCTCTCTCCTCAGGGAAAAACCTTCCAAAATCTTTCACTCCATTCCGCCGTGCTACTTCAGTGAATTAATTCTCACGCTTATGCTGTGCAAAAACTTTGCTAGAACAATCTGTCTCCAATAAAAACGATATGTGATTAAAAAAAATCTGAGTTATATAATATTCTCTAGACATCTTAATATAGGGTAGAAAATAAATGTAAGCCAAATGGTTGTAAGAAGCAATAATAAACATCTAAAATTACCTCCTCGTGTAAAACACTGAACAAATATTTTGATGACCTCCATCTCTGTCTCCCTCCCACAGAGAGACAGACAGTGCTACAGTAAAATTCTTTACACAGTGTGCTCACTCAACCAGTAAAATTCATTAAACGCCCACAGACAGTAAAAACAGAGCAAAAGATGTAAATTAACATCATGATCGCCGGTTCAGATTGTTCATGAGGCCAAAAACAGGCAGAAACAAAAGCACAGCAACACAATACCTGAGTGTGTCTATTTATTATTCGCTCTGTGGGGGTGTTTTCAAACATCAAAAACACTCTTGAACATGATGAAATAATAGACAGACTAAACTACAGGAAGGATGTTGCTTGACACAGATTGAATATCTGAATGGACTTAGCTTGAAAGGAAACGTTTAAATTTCAATACCTTCAGTATATCTGAGGAGTTGTTAAATATATTTTATTGAGAGTGAATCTCTTAAAACACTAAAGTGGATTTATGTAAAGTTGTTGACTAGAGCCTAAAGCATTAACACATATTTCTGTAAAGTAATATGTATTGTGAAATAAATGGTGCAAAAAACACGACTTGTTTCTTTGTTTCTGTTGCTGTTTCAATGCATTTCTGTAACACAACTGGCCCAGCAGGGCACCACCATGGCAAAGGTCATGGGTTCGATTCTCAGGGAATGCGCATACTGTTAATATGTGCAGTGGCTTTGGATAAAAGTGTCTGTGAATTGTGTAAGCCAGCAGCTTTACTGACAAGCTGGAATTGTTTTCTCTAATGAGATTGTCTAATGCCGAGAGTCCACTTTTTATAGAAGGCATTAATGTCAAAGAAAGATGTAAATGGAGTTTTGGATGTAGAAATCTGGAAATATTTAAGCACATGAATCAACATTATGAAGCATTTCACAGCTTCTGCTTCTGTAAGTGGGTGAAAAAAAGGGTGGGATCCATATTTAACTACACGCTGCCAATTAACACCTGCCTGTGAGGTCATCAATCTTCTCACCAAACAGCTCTGGTTTTGTTATATACAGTAAATTATTCTACTATGCTGGTGAGAGACAATGAAAATATGTGCAATAAAGTACAAAGTTTGACTAGGTTTAAATGCCATTAAATCTTTATCACCAATTATAACTCAATACGATGTGCAATAAAACCTTTAGCATCTGTAAACATCTCAACTTCATGACGTCATGTCAGTTCCTTACAAGATGAGCTATTTCCCTCTATGAATAATAAATAGGTTTTTTGGTTAGGATTTATAATACTGGCCAGATACAGTTGAACAGCAGCCTATTAAATGATACATTATAACCTAATAAAATCCTTCTGGAAATCTTTTGCTTGAAGATTTAACAATTTGCATAATATGTGCCGGTGGAGAGCTACCTTTTACACAAGACTTTTTCAGGAATAAGATAAAAAAGCTCAATAGATTAAAATGTGAATATTTTCTGTACAGAAATTTCTTTGAAAAGTCTTTGAGAAAACCTCTCCACCTATTAAAAGTGTCACAATGATTGTGAAGTATTGTGAAAGATATGTTTCCCTTAAAATGCACCCATAACCTTACCTTCAGTATGAATGGCTGAGACATAGGTCCAGTTGTATCGTTTGACAATGTCCACCATAGCTCTGGCCTGCTGGGCATCAGAAGGCACCACCCTCATGAAGTACTTATATAAGGATTTATCACTGAGATCCATACTGGTGGCTGAATATGCAATCTGAGGAATGTTAAACAGCTGTAGGAGGTTCTGAACCTGGATGGCCACAGAGCTGGAACCAGGTCCGATCAGCCCCACGATGGGCTTCTTTCCTTTCATGGGTGTACTTCCATCTTGAGGGGAACACTTGGACATTCCCTCCTCTTCCTCTGCTGAGACCAGGGTATCACGGATAAACTCAATGCTCTGCTCCAAAGCCACAGCTGAATGCCAGCAGGAGTCTCTGATCTCGCAGCCCAGCGTAATGTTGGGTAAGATGTGCGGGTCGGCATTGATGCGGTCCAGGGTGTGCATCATGGCCTCCACCCGCTGGATACCGTACTGCTCGCGTACGGCTCCGCACTTGCGCTCGTGAACTTTGTCGGCCGGTGGCTGATGGTGGACGGAGAACAGCGCCCCGATGATGATGTCACCAGGGATATAAGCCAACACTCGCCGCTCACTGGCCTGGGCCTTCACTGAAATGTCCAGTTTTGTGGGTACTCCAAGCAGTACAAACACAAACAAATGTAAAACCCCCATTTCCGTCCCCCGTCTCAGATCAGATGCAGTGAAGAATCCAGGTAGGTCCCTCAAGGCATCTAAAAAGAGTCAGAAGAGCAAGATTTTCAGAAAAACATGCCTTATCTCTGAAGCATTATCTCTGGAGATCGTCAGCCACCCACTGAATCACAGAGGTGCATGTTTGTTGAGTCGTGAGAAGGATGAGCTGTCGCCAGGGCAACGTCTTATTCTAAAGCGTGAGGCTTTTTTCTGCCTTTCTCCAAATATCACTCTGAGATCGGGGGAAAACTTTGAAATGTTCATGAAGAAGTTTGTCAGATTCATTAGATATTCTGTGTGGTATTTTATATATCAGTCAGTAGTAACATACACAATTAATCATAGCCTGTATAAAACAGTGATTCATGGTAAATAAACAGCGTCTAGTATCTTAAAAGTATTAATTTAAAGTATTTAGATTCATGTATTTATCTAAGAATGATAAACACAAAGGCTGCCCACAGTACTGAGACCCAGAATATAATGACCTACATTAATTAGCAGCTATTGAATATTTATATTGCCTCTTTACACTTAATATCTTTCATACATGTAAATTAATTATTAATTGCAATAAAAGGAGTTAAATGTTAGTACACGTTTAATTTAATTAATAATAGAAAAACGTGTCAGCTGTGATAAAAGTTACATTGCATACAAGACGCCTCTGGAGCTGTCCGTGGTACTGAAATACGGTCAGAGAGGTGTGACGCTAAACTAAAGCCATAAACGAGTAAATCTAAATCACTGAATAGCAATAAAAATCAAACTCTGGTGCTGAATTTCACTTCATATTGTTTATGGACAAAAAATAAACCTTATAATCATAAACCTTATAATTCTATAAGCCTTACAATCAACAGCAACATGACCGTAAACTTATGAGTGATTCAGAGTGAATATGCGATGGCATTAGATCTCAATAGAAAAGCCGTGAAAGTAAATTCATGCTTTATTGATCATCCTGCTAAACTGTTTGCGATCAATAATAATAAAAACAACAACAATAATAAAATTAAACTTACCGTTTGACGATCATGTCCATTTCTCGTGTTCGTACAGTACGAGCTGACCGTCTCCGAGTGTATGAGCGCGTCAGAAGCGCGTTCATTTCAGCGACGAGTCTCCGCGCGTCACGTGACTCGTGCTTATATTTACATCTGGTCTCACTGAAAACCACGCAGACGAAACATATTCTCTATTATCTCTAAAGGAGAAACGCTGTGGAAAATATGTGTATTTTAAACAACTGAATGATGAAGGGAAAAAATTCACCTAAAAAGTTTATCTTACATTTTTCAAATATTCATATCCATTCCCAAGTCAAAGGAATGTGGATTTTGTTTCTTCCTAGTTTAAATCTATCCATAGATTTTACAAAAAAAAACAGGTCACTATGTTATATTTATATTCAAATGCATATATTATAATACATAATAAAAATGGTTTAACATAAATGAAATATATGAAAAATAAGTACTTTTCATTGGTAATGGCTTATACAGGGTACATTTGCTTAAAAGTCTTGACACTTTCTAAGCGATACAGGCACAGCGGCATCTAGTGGATAAATGCAGAATAGTCGTGTGCTATGAGTGGGTATTTTATTAGTTATGGTTTGGGGTAGAGGTAGGGCCAATTCGGCAACAATTTTCTAGATATATTTTGAGAAAGGTGATGTGAGACTCCATTCTACCTTATTTCGCTTACTTAAAACTTCAGCAGAATTGTCGTTAATGCCTCTTTAGACATGATTTGTTTTATCCTTGTTAATTTGTTTATCCTTGTTACAGTTTTCAGTAATAGTAAGTTAATAGATGACAATATAAACACGTAATTATTCCCTTTATTCCACAGTACAGAAATGGTCTTTTCTACATATTTTACTTTTTTACATGTTAATTTACAAATTCTAGTCAATTAAAATTTGGTACGAATTTAATTCAAATTATATTTAAATTGCATCCAAGGCAAATTCTAGTCAATTCAAATCTGGTACGAATTTAATTCAAGTTATATTTAAATTGTATCCAAGGCAATACAAATTACGTTCTTAAACAAATATTCAAACAATGGCTATATGGCAAGACATAGATTTTACAGAAATAAAGAACACGAAACAGAAGGGTTAAAGTTAGAGCAATATACTGGCAAACGTCTGCAAAGTATTTAATTATTAAGAATAAAGCTACATTAAATGAGAAACCCGCATACTAGCATATACAGCTCATCCTCTTATCAAACCATTGATGGGCACTAGATGGCACAGGAACACAGATTTAAAAAAATTCAACATTATATTCTGCTGCAAATATTATTTTACAGCACTTTAGCATTTTACTTTTATATTACTCTACTATGCTTAACTGCGTGAAAAAAACTTAATATTTCATGCACACTTGATATGAGGCCTCAAATTAATATCACCTGCTTGCAATTGTGCTGATCTATTTAAAGCTCTTTGCAGTCGCTAGTTTATTGTTGCAGTAGTTTGAGATTGAGAGCTGTTTGTAGACAAACACTTCTGCTGTTTATCAGTTTGTGTAACGCTTGTTGAAGCGTCTTGTAAACGTTTATAAATTAGTAAATCCACGAGTGGATTAAGTCAAAATGCCCACAGAAAATCTGTCTAATAAATGCACGACAAAGTTCAAAAATGTGTATTTTTACAGCATTCATTAATCTAATTAATGAATTAATCTAAATTGGTTAATGTTAACAGATACAACTTGGTTTTAATGTTATATTAAATGTTAACTTACTATAAATAAAAAAAATGCTGTAGATGTCCATTGTTAGTTCACGTTAACTAACGTTAAATTGTCGTGTTACTTTTTTGTTACAACTTATTTTAGAACTTGCCTTTTTAATTTTGTAAAGGTCATATCTGCAACGATTCAAGACATTGTTGCAAATGTAAATGCCGATTGTCCAGGGAAGCAGAGACGAGGTTAAGCAGCTAGGTATAGTAACCAGCCTAAACCTTTATCTCTTTAAGCTTTCTCTTGATTCTTTCCATCAAACACGATCTGATCGCCGCAGGAAGTTGCTGTCTCGGGAGAGGAATCCTTCTCTGAAGGAGATTGTGGAAGCAGGACTTCTGACCCGCTTTGTGAAGTTTCTGGGGAGGCACGACGACCCCACTCTGCAGTTCGAAGCTGCTGGTCTCACTAACGTTGCATCTGGAACCTCGTGGCACACACAGCAGGTGGTTGAGCATGGAGCGGTGCCAGCCTTTATTGCCCTGCTGGCTTCACCAATGCTGAACATCAGTGAACAGGCTGTATGGGCTTTAGGCAACATAGCTGGTGAGATTACTTTGCTCTTTGGAAAGTGGGAGGGTGCTATGACCCTCTTAATCCAAACTGAACATTTGTACTATAATAAAGCTTGTTTAGAAATCCTGCAGTATACTTTAATCTTTCAAATTTAAACAGCAACTAGAAGAGCAAGTTGCTTCATTACAACTGTCATGGTATTTCCTCTTTAAATTATGCTTGCAGGTAATGGACCATCATATAGAGATGCCCTTATTGATTGTGGCATCATTCCCGCTTTGTTGGCTTGACTCACTCCAGATGCTCCAGAGTTTTTCTTAAAAGTATCGTTGCATGTTGGCCTATATGTAAACGTGTGATAATCGTGTGTCTTTGTAGGTGGGGTACCTTCGCAACCTGACATGCACCATCTCAAACATCTGCAGGAACAAGAACCCTTTTAGTGCCGCCCAACAAATGCTCCCATCCATCATACAACTGCTCCACCACAGTGACAAATTTGTCCTGCCTGATGCATGCTGGGAAATTTCTTACCTTACTGATGGACCCAATGAGAGAATTGATGTTGTGATTAAGACTGGAATCCTTCCATGATTGGTTGAGCTTCTGGGCTTTGAGGAACTTGCTGTGGTGGTAGGTACCATATTGTTGTTGACTCCGGGAAGATTGATTTCTGGTTAAGAACTGGATTGCTGATAATGCCATTAACACTGAGGCCAGTGTGCTGCCTTATTGGTATGCTCACACATTATTAATAATTTTCATAGGAAAATTTCAGTATTTTGTCTTCCTGTATGAAATTATGAAGCAAATGTCCCACACATGTTAATTGGTTATTTAGTGTGTGTTTATCTTTCTCACAGTAAAGAACATCAGAACAATTGGCAGACAAGATGCCTCAGCATGTTTCGTAAATGTCAAACAGCTCATTCTCTGAATACAGATTCTCTAATGAATTTGAATTTTAGTGCAATCCCTGTATAAGTTATTAGTATTTGTACATCACATCTGAATCTATTTCTAATCCTAACTAGGATGCTAATAAAAAGTCTGCAGTAACAATTACAGACATGCATCCAAGTTAAACACTGGCTGTCTGTCTTTAAACTAGTTGAAGATCAAGTCAGCATCGCCATATTGGTGCATGTCCAACCACCACAGGATAGAGTTCCTTCAGCAATCCGGTCATGTATAGAGAAGTGTTGGAACGTGTGAACACTCAGTTCCTGACTGCTCTAGACCCCTGCTCTGCGTTCTATTGGGTGTGTTGAGCGACCCTGCCCCAGCTGATGCGACACCCCAAGTCCAGTGGTCAGAAGGAGGCTGCCTGGGCAGTGTCCAACATCGCAGCTGGATCCTGCCAGCAGATTCGGCAGCTCATCACGTGTGGATTATTGGCTCCTCTAGTGGATCTCCTAAGGAACGTATGTGGTAAAGCTTTGCTTAGTTTTGAATGTTGTCTGCCCCCACATTAACTGCCTACAAAACATTCAGGTTTCCATTAAAAGAATAAATGCTAGACTTCATAACATGAGGCCAGTTATACAAGCGGCCCCCCTGGGTCCTTTTGAAATGTAGTTTCTCTTTCAGCTGGTGAAAGGTAAACCCAACAACTAATGTATTGTGAATGCCTTGCTATAGTTGTAAAGATTGAACTTCACAAAGCAAGTGGCTGAATGTTGTGCAAGAGTTTATAGTTTTTCACAGTTATATATTACTACTTGGCTAAAAAATCAAAGGCTAGTTTTTCATCCCAAAGGCTTAGATTTATCTGTTTACAAATGTTTGTGGTAAACACTGCTAATGGGGGACTAAAGTTCTGTTAAAATGCATGTGTTTGCGTACATCTTGAATAACACTTTGGCTTTGGGTTGAAGTACCTGTTAAAGATGGTAAAACTATTTGCAGAAAACAAGGTTGATTTTTGTGAAGAATCTGTTTCTCCTTTTTTTTTAAATTGAAATCGATGCATCCTTGTTTATAGAGTGACTTCAAAACCCAGCGAGAGGCTGTCTGGGTGGTGACCAACTACACGAGTGGTGGAACCGTTGACCAGGTGGTTCATCTGGTCAAATGTGGTGCCCTAGAGGCCATCTTGGGTTTACTTCAAGTTGAGAATGAAAAGACAGTCCTGGTTATCCTAGATGCCATTAACAATATTTTCTTGGTGAGTCACCAACTGTAGGTGTGTGGGACTGAAAGATTGATAACCTTAATCGTGTTGCCGGTCCCAGTAAGATGTTTGTTGGTGTCTTCAACAGGCTGCTGAGAAACTTGGGGAGGTGGATAAACTGTGTTTGCTTGTGGAGGAAGTGGGTGGGCTGGATTGAATAGATTTCCTCCAGAACCATGAAAACAATGCAGCGTACAGAGCAGCTCAGGCCCTCATTGAAAAGTATTTCAGTGAGGTGGGTATCGCTTTATTATTGGGTTTTCTTATAGCTACTAATAATGCTTCTGGTGTTTAAACTTTCTTGCTAATTTTTAATACTTTAAGGGCTGTTTGCAAATCCACTTGGACAATTCAAAGCTGGATTGTGCTCTACAAATCAATTTATGACTTTGCTTTAGATATAGATTTCATTGCATAATTTGTGTTCCCCTCTTTCTGTGCATTTAGGATGGTGAAGATCAGTGCTTGCCAACTGAAGCCACAGATGCAAACTTTGTCTTTGGAGAATCTGAAGTCCAAAAGAGATTTGATTTTTAATGTTTTAAATTTTAAAGTGGAATTTATTTTTGCAAGACGTAGCTTGTTTTCATTTGAGCAAAGAAAGGGGCAAGAAAATTTGTGTGCTTAAATGCTTTTGTCTCGGAATAGCAGTGACTAGTACATCTACACAATATTAAACTAAATTTAATACTATATAATTCCAGAAGTGTTTACAAGGTAGCAAAAAATGTTTTCAGGTAGATTGTTACATTTGTGTGCCATAAGGCCTGCCTTCAGTTTTGTTGTTGTCATGAGACTCATGCACACTCGACAGAAAAGACATGCACAGCATTTTAATACAACATAATATTGGTCACTTGCCACCTTTGCAGGGTAATGACAGCTAAATTGAGGCATTGAATCACAATTCAGTATGTAGATACTCAGATTAGCCACTCAGACAGTTTTTAAAAGGGTTTTATTTTTGCAGCAAAAACGAACTTCCCAAAGCAGGATTCCCAGCTGCTCCTCCATTGCCTAATTTTCAGACATTTTTCAAAGCAACAGGAAGTAGCATTTGTAATAAGAAAATGTTGCTTTAAGATCATATTCAGAAGCTTAGATTCGATGACAACTTGCTAGGCCTACAAAAATCTTAGGTGTTTCATTTACTAGAATAACATTTTGGTAAATTAAAATAGCCTTTTTCAGTACTTGTGTAGGGGTCCTTTATTAAAACCCACTAAACATGCCCTGTACAATAAATATTTCAATATTTGGACAAACATGAAAAACTTTCAAAACTTGCATTATGCATTTATGATTCATTGTCAACCATTATCTCACACAATACAACATGGTGGTGGTCTTGCAGTCTTTAATCCTCACGCTCATCCTCACTGTCTGTATCTTTAGTTTTCTCTTTCTCCTTTGGAGGGGCAACAGGTGGAAGATCCAGTCGGGCCCATGACATCGGTTCAGCCTTCTTTAGCACAACCTCAATTTTGGTAGCCATCATGTTCACCACACTTTTGCAGGTGTCAATTACCTTAAAAAAAGTTATTAAACAAAGTTTATTTACAGGTGAAGTATTGTTTGCTGATATTGAAAACATATCCCTGATTAATATGCATACAATTATCGTAACTATAACTAATTAAGCATCCCAACCAGTCTGCAACATTAGCTCAACCAATGGCACAAGTTTGGGGGTGGAACCATCGGTTTTATGACCAATGGCAGAAGGGGGAGCATCTTTATTCCATTTATTGACAGAAATGACATGCTTCACTTTTAATACGTGAAACTTTAAGTTGCTTTAAAGTTCACAGTGATGCGATCAGATACTTACCCCCCACAAACTTATCTGCTGTTCAAACTCTTTGTCTCCTTCGAATATAATGTGGATTTTCAGCTGTAACAGGAAGAATATTATATAACTCATTACCACACAAGATACATTTTGCAAAATTCAAATGAAACAACATTTAGCAAAATCAAACGGTACAATTTTAATGAGTTCTGAAAGCAATTTGTTAAAAATAACACCACCAACAAGCCGTTTTACATGATGATGCATAACGGTAGCGGAGAATAAAACAAGTAAACCTAGTGTCTCGCAACACCAG
>JAZGTK010021165.1:0-10723 GCA_036877625.1 Ambastaia sidthimunki
ATGTCTAATAAGGGGCAGTAATTATAATAGAATCTATTCAATTCGTAAAAATAAATAAATATATTTTGTATAATATGAATTATATAATAATATACTGTATAAACATTAAAAATGTTTTTTTTTATTTCAATCCATGTAGGAAGTGTAAGTCATTGGAGGAGAATAGTTATTAGCTCATAGCTGTTTACCCTAAGGTCCTCTAAGCAAATCCCTAATATATGCAGTTTCTTCACTTCATTCCATAATAGTCTCAGCCAATTGATTTCCAGCTGTGGCTGTGCCTTAAAGCTGCCCAGGGGAGCCAACTACTCGGCCACAACACACTGGTTGCCCTGGGTGACAGGTGTGGAGGATAGCAGTGGGAAAACCAGCCTTTATTTGACAGTTAACACCAACACTCCAGCTATCCCACAATCCCTTGTGTGCGAGAGCAGGCTGATCTTGGGCACGGATGGAAGCAGACAGGCAGAGTTGATGGAGGACTCCCACCTCGACTCCCACCTCCCCTCCCTGCTACCTGTTCTGTTGTCATTCGAGCCAGCCTCCTCCTCCTCTGACCCCCATCAGCACGAAGGCAAACCTTGTTGAGACTAATTAAACTTTGGCCAGATTACAACTTTGTCTTGTCACTCTGTATTCATGCTTAAACAAGTTATTACTTCTAGGAAAATTAAATTAGCCAGCTATTAATTAATCGGCATGCTGCTTTTAAGAGGATAGAAGAGGGGCAAAAGAAATCATTTACGGGAAAGTTAAACATGGAGTAAGAGCTTGAAAAGGGAAAATAGGGTGAAAAGAATCTTATGCAAGAAGGATTGAAAAACAAAATTCAAACGGGAGAAGAGGGATTTAAAATAAACATGAAATCAAAAACTAACTATATATTTCATTAATTCATGTTCCATTATTATTAAAAATAAATAAATCCTTGAAATTTTAATGTTTAAATTATAGGTAGTTAGTGTACAACTACTTATACAACTACTAGTGGGGGGCAGTTGTGGTCTTCTGTTTAGTGAGTCGGGCTTGTAAAGTAGGTTGCCGGTTTGATTCCAGCGCCAGCAGGTAGCAACTGAAGTTCCCTTGAGCAAGGCACCTAACCCCCAATTGCTCTCCGGGCGCTGCAGTGATAGCTGCCCACTGCTCCAGGTGTGTGTGTTTACGACTTGCAGTGTGTGTTCACTCCTCACTTGTGATGGGTTAAATGGAGATGTCACATTTCGGGTATGGGTAACCATATCTGACAAAACATATTACTTTCATAATTTTTTAAAATTATTATTAATATTACTTTTTCACTGTTGTCTCGCATACAGAGATGTCACCTGAGCTTGCCACTGTATACATGCACAAATTTCATTTCGAAAAAGTTCTTTTGATTTGATATTTTGTATATGCTTGATCTTGTTATCCAATTTCAGGCTTCAATTGTCTGTTTTGTAAATGTAATCTGTGTTACCAAGTAGTACCTTGATCCAATAAAAACTGTCACTATTCATATTTTAAATGGCAAATCACATATTTTTTAAAAGGCAAATCACACTAAGGTTAAAAGAAATTCTTTTTGTTCCCATTAGCCACACTGAATCACCTTAATAAACTAGAATTTAACATTTAACACAAAGGAAGACTGATCTAATACATATTCATTTGGGAATCTAATGACAGGGTCAGACATGTAATCCTGCTCCATAATCAAACATTCCCACTTAGCTGGTGGGTTGTCTGTGACATCAATGTTCTAAAGAAGGTTTAAATTTAGCCTTGTTCCTTTTTTTGCCATTTTTAGTGCATGCGGCGCTACATGCCACCCTGACAGATAATAAGAGTTATTCATGTTCTTAATATCTGCTTTACACAAATTACCATTAATAGCATACCAATGACTAATGGAAGACATTGGTCATATGTCCTTTGGTATGCTAGGAACAAAGAATAACTAAGTAAAAAATTCAGATAGTATTGGCATAGAATTAAACACATCTACAACCCATGAAGTTCATTAAAGGCTTTAAGTTGCCATCACAGTGACTGGGTGATAATTTCAAATACATCTTTGTTGTAACTGTTATCCAATATGCATCTCAATATAACTAGTGTCTTTTATAATCATTTATACTAACTTATTAACCTACAGTAAATAAATTCTGCTCTTATCATTTGAATGCAGGTGGATTGAGTGTTTTCTAACATTTAATTATACTCTTTTTTTATTTAATAGATACGCTTCTTTTCACATTTAGTTTGTTTTTCCTTCGCTCTCATTGGCACAGAGAAGCCGTTTAAATTTGCGTGCGTGCGCTCTGCGGTGCTTTCCACCAGAACTGTGAGTACATCTCTTTGCCAAAGCTTCACTAACAGGCTAAATGAGTTCTGAGCAGAGTCAGGGGCTGCTATCATTTGGACCATGTCCCATTGGCCTACATCTGTTAAACATGGAACTTATCTGATCCGCAAAAATCAATGTCCTCGCCCGCTGACCAGATTCGCTCCCCCCAATTCTGCCAGCCGGCGGACGGGAGAGTGCACGTTCTTTTAACAAGCCTCCACATGTTGGCACACTGTGTTTCAGTTTGCATCCGCTGTATAGAATCTCCTCCTGGCTTAGGAAGATAAGTGCATGGAGAAAGGCTGTAGCCCACGGCTAAAGTAGGGTAAGCTGCATAACATCTTCCACTCATGAATGTTTTAAAGTTTAGTTCATCTGTGCACAACCAAATCATTGAAGATGAGCAGAGGCTGTAGTGTTTGATTGTGCTGAAGGCCTAAACAACTGTATGTGAAGAAGAAATGGCAGCACAAAAGACTTTCTGTAGACTCAAACAAGACAAAGTGGATAGATGAAAAAGAAGCAAACTAAACTCAACTGATTAATGTTCAAACAGCATTCTTGTAAAGACAGACTTTGCGAGTCTTCATGAAAATTGCACAGAACTTACATCAGTGTTGCTTCAAGAATGGATGGGAATTGCCCTTGATTGGTTTTGCTCTGTCCTGAACACAGCTTTCCATTCGTGGATTTAACTTCACTTCAGAATCTTGTTTTTAGCAAGAATAAGACTTAATCATTGTGTGAGAAGCCAGCTCACTGCAGTCAATGTCTGATTGGACAAGTCTAATGAAATTAACCAGCCCACTGACAAGTGCAACCAGACTTTAGTACAAATTCTGAAGGTGTGATATGGATTGTAAGACTGGCCTGAGTTGATTTTTGTAACAAGAATTTTCAATGAACCATTGCAAATATTCATTGTGCCATGAAAAATGAATAACTGTAATTACAGCTTGTGCCTAAATGACTTTTGACAGAGGGGGAGAGGAACACAGCTACAAATATAAGAGTCTGCTATTAGCACCGGTACCCACATCTTGTCTTTTTCCTGCCCTCTTTTTTTACGAGTTTTTCTTTCTGGCTTAGACTAATGTGTGCGAAAATACAACGTTTTACAGTGTTTACCAAACAGATTGACACTGTTTAGTTGACTCAAGTGAAGCACACACACAAAGGTGACGGGCTGCAGTAATATCTGTAAAGATGATGAAAGATGGAGATGGAAAATTTCCCCCGCAAATACTGTATCACAACATAAAAGAAACAGACTCACACGCAAATGCTGTGCTGCACAAAATCATTTTCATTATTAATGAAGAACTGAGGGACACAGAAAAAAGAGGGAAAGAATAAGAGATTTTTTCCCCCTTTCTCTCTCCCTCTAGTAATCAGTAGAGGGAAACTTCAATCACGCTACAAAAGTGAATAAATGTATGGCGGGAGCGTGCTGCCCTCGGGCCGACACTCTCTCTCTTTCTCAATAAGCTTTTAGGACCACAGTCGAGAGAATCGCATAACTGAGACAAGCTGAAATTTTGAGGACAGCAGCCGACTTTAATTTTGGAGAAACAAGTGCACGTACATACACACACACACACACTTACAAACTTTGTGTTGAGGAGAGACATTCTCCTTTATCTGCCATCATTAGAGACCATCGATTTCTCTTTGAACAGAACAGTGATATGTGTGGTTTGGGGTGATTCGCATGATAACATGGAGAAAAAATGGATGCTGGAGAGAGTGAGATGGATATAAATGTTCTCCTACATTTAGCTTTTTTCTTCCAACCAAACAAAACAATTGGGTTTATTCCCAGTAAATATCATTATAAAATTGTGAGAGAAACACAGTGAGAGTGAGAAAGAGAGAGAGAGAGAGAATATCACAATCATCAGAATATCACAAAATCCACAATTTTAGGGAAAAAAGACCAGAGTTGCCATCAAATAATAATAAAAAAAAAAACCAGAACAAAACCATTGAACAAAACAGACTATTTTTGAAAGGTTTAATTGCAGGATAATACAGGCCTGTTTACATATGCAAAGAAAGGATTCAGGAAGCAGACTTAAGTGTTGCTAGTTATGTTTGCAGATGCTTTTTAGCGGTGGCTTTATACTTTAAACACATTCTCTACATTACACAACCTCCTCACTGACACACTTTGAGTCTAACACACAATGACAGATAGAAAAATGAGAGAGAGTTGGGAAACGTCATTCAAAGGTGTGGGAACTATCTGAAGTGAGTGTGTTTTATAAAACATATTGGCTTGACTCAAATAATAATAAATATTATATATAATATATGTTAATATAAAGTTGCAACATATGAGGGTTACAGTTCACACACACACACACTCACACAGAAAGATAGGTAAGTGGTGGTTAGTGGTCAGTGTCATATTGCTGAGTGTGTTTTGGGGATGCCATCTTTCTTTCTGTTGGCCAAGAGCCTCAGAGTACAAAGGTCATTTATGAGGTCAGAGCTGAGGTCATTCAGAATGACAAAATGTCAAGACACTGCCTCCCTGAGCCCTGGTGCCCTTGCAACAATGCAAAAACTGTGTGTGGGTTTGCAAAAGAGTGCTGAAACCATGGGCAGCTTCGGCCACACTTGCAAGGGGTGTTGGTGTGTGAATTTGTGATTAGATCACCAGAAGGGTGACGTGTTTGCGATACTGTTTGTGTGTGTGTAACCTGCATGCAAAACATATGGCTGTCGGACATGTTGGTTGAGAGAGACCATATGCTGGTTTTGGACATGATGAGCTTTTTCTGCAGCACAGCACACATTAAGGCACTCTCTCGCTCACACACACACACACACACACACACACACATTTACTATTAAAGGATTACTATTCTGCTGTATCTAGGGAGCCAACATATATCCCTCCTTCATAGAAAGAGTAAGCTACTCTTATCTGAGCAGGTCAGGGATCCGCAGGCTGTGATATATCCAAACATTCACCTTATATTGATTTGCCAACCCAGCATCTTCCTCTCTCAAAAAGTGTTTGATAACCTTTACCAAAATTACCATGGTAACTATGGTTACTGCTAAAATATAATAGCTGCGGCAGTCGCTACAGTAGACCAGACTTTGTTCACTCCACGCAAATCCGATTAGGTTTTTAAATCTGATTTTGGGATTGACTGTCCACACTGTCATTTTGCAAGTGGTGAAATCTGATCCATTTATTCAGGAAGTGTATTCAATATCCAGTGCATCTAGATCAGTTGCACAATGCTAAGAGATTTTCGCATGCAACAACTGAGATTGGCTGTGAAAGCAGAGGGCGGAAAACTGGAAACTTAGCTTGTGTCTATCATGACATTGTCAGGTGCATGAATGAACAAACATATTTAGAGCCAGACAATATTGCACACTTTGTATAATGTTACATACCCAATATGTACTAAATGATAGAAAAAACAACTTGAAACCCGACCTGACCGCGCAGACTAAGACGCAGTCCAAAAAAATCTGATTTTAATTGTTTTTTAAACCACATATTGATATGGTTTGCATTGGGTTTGGAAACATCAGATTGTGTGTGTTTTTGTGGTTCGGATTACAAAAAATAAATGGATTTGGTCAGATATGCCACAAATTGGATTATTGTTGCCCGTCTGAACAAGAATACAAATTAGGCCTTAGCAGCAGTCAAAACTATATGATACAGTGGAACAATGATACAACATTGTGCATATTAGATACATGAAGAGACAAAAACATAAACTGGGGCAACCTAAGAACTGTGGCAACAACACCAAGATGTTAGAAAAGGCAATTAAACTTACAAACTGAGTCTGAAGTGTGAGAAAATAAAAAACTAAAATTAAAATGTGGACATGGAGAAAAGGATTATAAGGAGTGAGTTGTTTTCTCATTAATTTCAGCATCAGGAATCTGGTCTGGGTTTCTTTGTTCTGTTGCTGTGTTGTTACGGGTAATGTATTAAAACAGTTGGCTTCCCATCCTGGCATTTCTGCCTATAAGAGTGCAGTCATGTGGATATGTTTTGACCTTTTTGAATGTTTCTTCCTCTCATTGAGACACATTCCATTTTTTTTAATATTGTTTTGTTTGCTGCATTGTTGTGTGATGTCTGTGTTGCTGTCCTGTTCTTGTTCTAATTTTCTCTGTCTCTGTCTCACTCTCTATTCTACTGTAGCATCATTTCATGCTCCAAATTCCAAATTTACCATCATTATCTGAGAAAACGGGAAGACACAAAAGCAGCGTCTGTTTCATTTAGATTTTTTCCGTCTCCACACTGAACATGAAAACAGAACAGAATTCTGCATTTGATCTTTGTGGTGATTATTGGCTTATAAAGATAAAAACTTCAGGAGCTGGAGATAAGTTAGATCAACCGTCATTCACACACTGTTCACGTAGTTAAATGACTTGCTGTATTTAACAGAGTTAAGAAAAGCTAAATCTAATAATGCCTTGGGCAAGTATCTCTTAAGTTAAATTCCCTGTGTTTTTTTATCTTGTCTGAGGCTGAAATAAGATAACAGAAAAAAACTAAGATATTTCCAGAAGACATCATAACGTCTTTAAAGAGAGAAAAATTGGATTGAAAACTTGAGTAAAAACTGAACTGAAACTACAGATTAAATGCCTGATTTATTGGTTTTCAATAAATTGTTCTTTCTCCTCTACCCTTTCTCATAGGGGAACATTAGTTATAAATCAAAGCTCAATACAATATACCTATATTTTCTCTTTCTTAAAGCTCTGGGGAGAGGATGGAACAATTGGGTGGTTGGTAAGAGAGAATATAGATTTGTGTCATTATATTATTGCTCTGGGTTAAACCCCATGTTGATCTACTGAATATATGAATATGATCCGAGATAGAGTTTACAGATGAAAGTAACCTCTACAACGTGCAATTAATAAATCAGATTCATATCAAACTGATCATTCACCCCCACCTCTAAAAAAGTAATAATTTATGTACTCCCCTGTCATTCTAAACCCCTATAACCTACTATAACTATAACCTAGCAGGCATGTGTAAGAAACCATTCCACTAAACATGCCTGCTAAAAATCTAGTACTCAGATGCCCACTTCAGCACACAGAATATGGAAACCAGTGTTTTCTTCAAAGGAAGACAGTTCAAAATGAGCCTACAGTCAAGGCACAGGCCCAAAGAAGCCCCTTATGCATTATATCTCTTCCTAAAAATTGCATTCTTCTCTACTCTCTTTATTCTCCTTCAACAGAAAGATAATTGAAGGCTTTCAATATTTAGGTTGAAATATAGGAACTATGTGTGTGCTGCCAAGCTTGTTTGATTCATTATTAAACACAATCCATTTTTTTATCTGCCAATAATAGTGTACAAAGCTCTGAGCTTTAATTCCCTTGCATTGCAGATTAGAAGTTGAAAAACAACAAAAAAGAGAGTGAGAGGAAGAATGAAAGAGAGGGACATTATAACTCCCTACGTAAAAGGTTCCTATTGCTCAGCTGACAGAAAAGTGAGGTCTCAGCTCACAGGGAACATTCTTAGAACTTTGGCTAACAAAGTTCTCTTAAGGTTATAAAAAACAATTTCTGATTAAAAATGAAAAAAAAAAAAATGTTTGAATAGCATTCTTATAATCAAGCATTAACTTTAGTACAACATCTGAAAAACTGGACGTTTTAAACGTTCCACTTTAAAAATAATATTTTAACATTTTTGTTACTAATAGAAACGTTGAGGAAACGTTCTTACCATCTAAAACTAATACTGGGGTGCTAATGTTTGCTCTTGCAAGACCTGCAATGCTAGTGCTAATGCTATTGTCAGGCCATTTTCATGTTCAACATTTATCTTGAATGATGAAATTCAACATCACACTCATTCCTTCTCCTTTGCTTTGCTAACAAACTGCTTATTATCAACAGAAGACGTGCCATCTGTTTTTGCTCTCTTCTTGTACCAATTCTTACTGTGTCCGTCACTGTTGTTTATTTAAGTTGCTCCATTCTCTAACCACACCTCATACACTCCATTAACCCATCATCTCTCAGAATAACAAAAAACTCATTTTCCCATAATGAATTAAACATTTTCCTTTGAGCAATTTCTATACTTTTTTTCCTCCTAAATCTATCTATCCACCTAAATCTCTAAGAGCATGACACTCTTTGGCTTTCACTGACACACTATTGAAGACAAGATGTTATTATGCAGGATTCCCTCAGCTTGGCTTTGAGGTTTTTCCAAATAAGGATAAAAATGTAAGAGGGATGCATGAAAAAAGAAGGGCATGTGATTTAACAACTTCCTCTCTGGACTTGTTGGTTTCAAAGTGCTTTTGGGGAGAGTCAGAAATCTGATACACATGCCCTCGCAAAGCCATGGAGAGTTGCTAACAAGCAAATTGTGCACAAACACAAAGTCTCAGACACTCTATTTGCAACATTGCACCTGGTCAAGTGAGACTTTACCTGCTAGTTGCACAACAGGAGAAAACAAATATAAATAAATGCTTCTTCTGTGCCTGCTGTCCGCTGCTTTAAAAACCCAAGGAAAAGAGCTATGTTTTAAATGGAAATGAATTCCTTTCTCTTCTTGAAGAAAGCCCTAAAGTCAAATGCAGTGGCTCGGTTCCCTGCTGATAAAGGCCAGAATGAGCATAAGTATGCATTTATAAGACCTTAAAGGGGATATATGGAAAACATGGAAAACAGTATTCAGGCCTGACAGTCCTGAACTAATGGTAGTTTGAAGAGCCACATTCCTAGCCAATAAAAAGAGGTCACTGTCATATAAAACTCTTAAAGGTACAGTAACAAAGCATGCTCTCACGCTATATGGGGTAAACTGTCAAAATCTGAAGAGCCTGTTACAGCCATTTTATGAAAGTTTTCAACAAAAATGATCTTAAAATTTCCATATGGTATTTAATAAAGCGTTTGGCTTAAAACCCTAGAGATACTGAGGTAAAGTTCTAGTGACAACTAGCCCCAGTGGCCCTTGAAGGACATGTCAGCATGTCAGTGGTGTGTGTGTATATCTGTGTGTGTGTGTGTGTGTGTGTGTACTCATGGTTGTGTGTGTCTGAGTGTATGTGAGAACTTTGAAGGCCAGTGTGTGGATCTGACTGCTGTGCTGCTAATTAACCAGGACAATACTTCTACTGACAGCACACTGTGAGTTCTCTCCACAATACACATCTTTACACACCTAACACACACACACTCGCCCCGGGAACCTCTCCCACAGAGAGATACACCACAGAGGAGCAAAGTGTCCCCTGATAGCACTGCTAGAACTCATACACACTCACACACAAATGCACACCCTGACTTCAAAGGGTAACAATTTCAAGGCCAAAGCTTGAATCACACGAGAGTGTCATAGAGTCATTTGAGTCAATGATAGAGTCATTTTAAGTTTCTAAATTTCTGATAACTTAATAAAAAAGCACAGATCCTTAAATACATTAATATATATTAAAAAGCAAACTAAGATGTGTCTTTTGTCTTTTACGTCTTTTAGCTGTGAGGCCATCAATATTCTAGTGAACTATTTCATAAGTTTAAATTCATGCTGTTTTAATAAAAATACCAAATATATTGAGGACTTGACTGTTTTGGGGTGTACGGTATACAACATTTTTTTGGTCAAATAAAACATGGCTTGGTGATGTATTACAGACTAAAGACTAGTGGCTATTTTAAAAAGGACAACCCTTTTCACTGAAAATTGCATTAGTCAGACCAGTTGTAATGTTTTATTAAGGTACAGATTTCTGTTTGTGACCTGTATAAATTACATACTGGTGTTTGACATAAAACAGAAAAATACATGTCTTTGTTCCAGCACTCTTAGGCAGAAGGAGAACTATTTTCAGCTGAAATTGAATTTGTTCTGTGACATTTCAAAATGAGACTTTGGTGTACCAACCCTGAACAGAGACGGGAATTTAAAGGTGCCTGGTGACTGGTGTTTGAGGGGGCTTTTCTTTATGAGCGTGTGCCCACGTCCTCTATGCTCTAGAATAACAAGTGCCCACGGGTATCAGTGGCACGCTCATGCCAGTTTAGGCCATGCCAGGGCAGAGTGACCTAACTGGGGCAGAAACATTTGCCCCGTGGCTCACCAGAAACCTCATCCCAAGATGACACGCCCACACAGAAAAAAACACATGAGCGCACAAAAAATCCTCTTCACTCATCCAAAAGCACCAGGGGTGTAAGAAATAAAAAGGTTGTGAGTGTGTGTATATGTTTGTATGTGTGGTTGTGCCTAAACCAAAGCAATCAAAAATACCTGAAAAAAAAAGCATTTCCATTCATCTCTATTAAATTTTATCTGCTGGCAAAGTACCCTTTCCAGATCCACATCCAGGTTTTTGATATTTTTTTCAG
>JAZGTK010021166.1:0-10723 GCA_036877625.1 Ambastaia sidthimunki
CAGTAACTTGGAAAAAGTAAAATAAAAAACAAACAAGAGAACTCGGGATACACGTGGCAATATTAAGGCTTCCAAACAAAGGCATGGCGTAAACAATACCGAAAAGGTACCGCAAGGTCAGCGCTTCTTAAATACACTAAAATAAATTGAAGAAACACAGGTGAATCGGATTACATCAATAATGACATTAACTCCTCATTAGTCCAGTATAGTCCAAAAGCGACCCCTAGTGGGTCGCAGGGGAAAATCAGGGCATAATGTGACAAAAGACACATATATATGACTAAGTAAACTATAGCTTCATCCCCGTTGTGCTGTGAGACCCTCTTTCACTGAGGCGGAGCGGCGGCTGCATTCGTGGGGATCGCAGCTCGACCTGATGGAGGGGATTGAGACGGGCATGTCCCTATCTCGTCCCTCATCTGTCGGGTCCTCCACCCTTTCTCTGAGATCGGAAGCACGCTCTGCAGTTTTTTCCCCCCAGGGAGAGGGATCTGCTCTCCACCTCTCATCGACTGAAGAGCTCGATGTTGAGAGTGTGGAAGAGCAGAGTGTGTCCCCGCAGTATGATGATTTAGTGGAGGTGATTACTAGAATGGTTGCCAGGTTGAACATCGACTGGCCCGCTGATAACCAACCTAGTCAGTGTAAGAGCTTGCTGGATGAAAGATTTCTCAGCAGCCAGCTGGCACCTCCACGCCGGAGCCTGCCTTTTTTCCCAGACCTCCATGAGGAGGTCTCTAAGTCGTGGAAAAGGCCATACTCCGCTCGCCTTTTTAGCCCTGCCTCTCAATTTTATGGTAATGTGGCAGGGCTCAGCAAGCACGGGTACAAGGCGATGCCCCGGGTTGAGCAGACGCTGGCCAGCTATCTGTCACCCGGAATGGCATCGTCCTTGAAGGCTCCGGCCCTGCCCTCCAACCCGCTGTGTAGCATCTCAGCGCTGGTGGGCAGGGGGTACATGGCAGCGGGTCAGGCCGCCACGTCCTTGCATACGATGGGCGTGCTGCAGGCATACCAGGCCGAACTGCTGAGGGGGCTTGATGAGAGCGAGGGCATCACATCTGAGGATGTGGTGGAGCTCAGGAAGACCGCCGATCTGTCTCTGCGTGCCACCAAGGAGACCGCCCGTGCTGTGGGCAGGTCCATGGCAGCCTTGGTGGCTGCAGAGCATCATCTCTGGCTTACCCTGTCTGACTTGAAAGACAGGGACAGGATCTTCCTCCTGGACACCCCGCTTGTGCCCTCTGGCCTGTTCGGTGACTTGGTTAACTTGGTTGTCGACAGGTTTCAAGAGGCACGCAAGCAAGTGGAGGCGTTCCAGCGCTTCCTCCCTCGGCGCTCTCACCCCAAGGGGCTGCTAGATGGGAGCAGCCCCGTCCATGTACCACATCTCCAGGCAGGACTTGAGGACCGTTATCACCTTCAGGATTTCGGGTCACAGGCCCTGACTACTACAAGTCAGGGCCTCAAAGGGTCGCCCCCCCCGGGGGTCAGTTCGGTCTACCACGTCTTACGGTGCCAGCTGTCCTCCAGGGCCCTCTCGAGCCCGGTTTGCTAACCCTGCCACCTTTGGTGCTTCAGGGCACAGTGGCCTTAAGCGAGAAGGTTTCTGCCCCGAAAGGTAGCGGATCCAGGGGGCTCGCAACCTCTGCGGAGGTCCCTAGAATATTTAATTCGGACATCTCCTGCCGGGCAACCATTACAGGGCACTGATACTCCTTTTTCTGTAACTCAAGAGGCCAGCCTTGAGAGGCTGGTACCCCTAAAGAGCTTTATGGCAGCATGGAAACTACTGCCAAATGTATCTCTTTGGGTCCTGCGCACTCTAGAACTAGAATCCTGTTCATCTCTCACCCACCAGCTTTTACTGGTATTCTCCCAACGCTGGTGGGTCCTGCGCAGGCTTTGGTAATGGAACAAGAAGTAGTCTTCCTTTTAAGGAAGGAGGCCATCAAGGTGGTCCCTCCTCAGCTCAGACGCACAGGGCTATACAGCCACTATTTCGTTGTTCCCAAGAAGGGTGGGGGTCTACGTCCTATTTTAGATCCCAGGCTCTTGAACCGCTCAGTCAGACGGCTGAAGTTCAAGATGCTTATGATAAAGCATGTTATATCCCAAAATCAGATCCGAGGACTGGTTTGTCACCATAGATCTAAAAGACGCTTATTTCCACATCCCCATTCTGCCTCAGCACAGGAAGTTCCTGAGGTTTGTGTTCATGTGCGAAACCTATCAGTAGCGAGTTCTTCCCTTCGGCCTTGCTCTATCCCCCCGCACTTTCACCAAATGCGTAGATGCAGCCCTGGCCCCTCTGAGGTTGCAGGGCATCCGCATATTAAACTATATAGATGATTGGTTGATTTTAGCTCCTCAGAGCACCTGGCAGCTCAACATCGAGATGTTGTTCTTGCCCATATTAAAGAGCTGGGGTTCAGACTGAACACAGAGAAGAGTGTGCTTTCTCCATCACAGAGGACCACCTATCTGGGTGTTATCTGGGACTCGACCACGATGCAGGCATGTTTGTCTCCTGTTTGGATAGAATCAATCCTAGTTTCAGTCTTGAGAGTGAAGCAAGGCCAGTCTCTCACTGTAAAACAGTTCCAGCAACTGCTGGGTCTGATGGCAGCAGCGTCCAACGTGATACCTTTAGGCCTGCTATACATGAGACCCATACAGTTGTGGCTCAAGTCCAGGGGGTTTTCCCCAAGGGGAAACCCGCTCCGCATGATAAAGATCATGAGACGTTGCATCAGTGCCTTAGACATGTGGAGGAAACCCTGGTTCCTCTCTCAGGGCCCAGTCTTGGGAGATCTTGGTCGCCGCGTCATGTTAGTGACAGATGCATTCCTCACTGGATGGGGGGTGGTCGTGAGTGGCTGCCCAGCCCACGGTCTATGGGAGCCTCGCTATCTTACTTGGCACATAAATTGCCTAGAAAGGCTAGCTGTGCTTCGGGCTCCAAAAATTTTTCTCCCAGACCTGAGAGAACACCACGTGTTGGTTCGTACCGACAAAAGGTAGGTCCAGGGAGGTCTGCAGTCGCTACGCTCGCTGAGAGCAGCTTTTATCCCTGGACGATGCAATGTGGGAGCAGACATGTTGTCAAGGCAAGGGCCGAGGCCTGGGGAATGGAGACTTCACCCTGATGTGGTGCATCAGATTTGGAGGATTTATGGGCAAGCCCAAGGGGACTCCTTCGCCTCTCAAGAGACTGCGCAATGTCTCCTCTGGTTCTCTCTAGTTCATTCAGCTCCCCTGGGACTGGATGCCATGGTTCAGACGTGGCCGAGGCTCCGTCCGTACGCGTTCCCTCCAATTGCCCTGCTCTCAGGAGTTCTAGAAAGAATTCGCCGGGACGCGGTATCTGTGCTCTTAGTAGCCCTGTACTGGCCGAGCCGAGTGTGGTTCTCGGATCTCGTAACTCTCCTAGACGGCTCTCCTTGGAGGATTCCCTATGAGGGGGAATCGTCCACCCTTGCCCAGAGCTGTGGAACCTAGGGTCTATCTGGTCTATCAACTGAGGTTGTGGAGACCATCCTTCAATCTAGAGCTCCTTCTATGAGGAAACTGTATGCCCTGAAGTGGAAACTTTTTACTTCTTGGTGTAGAGACCGCCATTTTGACCCAGTTAACTGCCCTGTTGGTACAGTGCTGGAATTCTTTCAGTGGCGTTTTGAGGTGGGATTGATTCACTCTACCCTGAAAGTTTATGTGGCAGCGCTTTCTGCTTACCACACCCCTATTGGTGGCTGTTCAGTGGGTAGACACCCTTTGGTTACATGTTTCCTTCGTGGTGCGCTGAGGCTGAGGCCTCGAGTGCGATCTCGAGTTCCCCCCTGGGACCTGGCCGTAGTATTAAAGGCTTTATGTGCTTCTCCTTTTGAGCCTATTGCAGAGATTTCTGATCTCCATTTCTCTACCAAGTTGGCCTTTCATTTAGCCATCATCTCTCTGAGGAGAGTTGGTGTCCTTCAGGCCCTTTCTGTGGCCCCTACCTATTTATCTACCTACATGCAGGTTATGTTGCCAAAGTGCCCACCTCGACTCTACGGCCGGTCGTACTCCAGGCTTTCTGTCCTCCTCTCTTCCAGGATAATGACCAGGAGAAGCTAAACTGTGTGTGTCCAGTGCATTCCCATAGCGTTTCGATACAGCGTCTCGTTCCCTTCAGGGAACCAGGGTTAAATACGTAACCTGAGACGTTTCCCACAATTTCATTTGTTTTGATGAGGGACCTTAATCTTCTGATCTTATTTTTAGAGCAGTCAAAGTAAGCTGGCAAATGTGCACTCATAAATTTATGCTAACATTACAGACCTAGCAAACATAAATAAACTTTTATTACTGAAAACATTAAATTGGCTCATGACAAAAAAGAGATAACAGTAAATTTATAATTTACCTGTATGTGCTTTCTCAGGTTTTATGTTGAATTCTTGAAAGCCAGCACTTTGTGCTTTTTAGTTTGACACAATTCGCAGTATATTTGCCAGGAATCCTTTTTGACACTGACCATGCAAAACATCTCCGCCATATATTATCCATGGGTGATCATGAATGTCTATATTCTTCGTCATGTCAACATCGCTAATGCCCTCTGTCTTATCCATAACTTCTCGTGCTTTTTGCCTTGCTCCGAGGTAGCTTCGTAGACTAGCATATGTCTAAAAAAGGTGTGCAATGACAAGAAATAATTTTGTTTATGCTACCGAATACGGATTAAGACTAAAGTAACGGGCCTGGTTTAAAAATGTAAGAAGTAGAAAGTACAGATATTTGTGTAAAAAATGTAAGGAGTGAAAGTAAAAAGCTGTCAGAAATAGTGTATGTAATAAATAGTGAAGTAAAGTACTGATACCAAAAAGCTCTACAAAATGTTTGTACTTTGTTACTTCCCATCTCTGATGCTAATATGATAAATCAAGATGCTAACATGTTTTAGCATAATTTTAGTATGATGCTGATGCTAGAATGATTTAACGAAATTGATTTGTTGAAGTATTGCTTATTCATGATGTTTCTAAGGTGCTCCAAATGGTTGCTAGGAAGTTGCCAGGGCAACACCTACAGGCCACTGACCTGTAAAAAGGTGACAATGATGCCATTTGACGCGACACGCTAATTTGCATTTCTGTGACGTCATTGGCATCTCATTGCTAAATAAATTTATCATAACTCGTAAATCCTTACGTTAAGGCATGCGGGCCTGACAGACTTCACTGAGATGGCTAGCTGTCTTCAGCTGTGTTCGGACACTTCTTCAGGACTGGTGCTGGACCCGCAAAAGACAAGGTTTTATTGGGTCAAGTCTAAAGACACAATTCTCATGATTTCACTCTCTGTGACTCTGCACTCACTGCATGTGCAAAGTAAAGGATTTTTTATGGGGACACTTGTGAACCTTGACACCCACCCACATCCCTTTTAGTCAGTCACGGTCGATGTTACATCAATGAACTGACGTATGGTGTCTCACTTGAGAGCTCTCATTTCGAGTAGTAATAAAACCTCAATGAACATGGCCAGAGAGGAAAGAGCCAGTGTGCGTGTGGAATATTTTATTAATCAGAAAATAAAAGAACCAAGTATAATTATAGTGAATATAACCAAATATGTTAACCAGTTATCCTACTATTATAGTCACTATTGTCTGGGTAGGCCTAAAAGTGCCCACATATGTTTTCTGTATATGGATTGCATGACAACCCGAGGATCGGACTATGTATATATATGAACACAAAGCCTTGACTCGGGAGTTGCTCTGCAGACTGACTCGGCTTTATATCTCTAATAATAAAATCTATCTTTTGGCATCAAAACCAGAGTGATTCTTCTGAGACCTGGCAGAAGCCACAACAATTTGGCAACCACGAAGGGACTGGAAAGGTGCAGAGAAGTGAAAGACCACAGCGGGCTGACTGGGCGGGCAACACAAACAGGTGGCCATCTAAAGGTAAGCTGTGTCACAGGAAGTGTATCACAGAGGTCTGCATCAGTAGGCATATGTGTATGAGTTATAGTGTATGTTTTTGTCAGCGTGTTAAAAGAGCGTGTCTGTGTGAGAGAGCGTGACTGTGGCTGTGTGAGAACATAAACTCTGTGTCTGGTGGACAGTTGTGTGTACCACTCTTAATTGTTGCTTGATTGTGACGTAACAGAGAGGTGCAGCTATTGTCACACTTGAAATGAGTGTATGAGCCCTGTATAATAAAGGGACAAGACTGTATGAGTATATGAGCTCTGTATGATAAAGGGACAAGAATGCATGGGAGTATGAGCCCTGTTTAATAAAGGCACTGGTATGTATGTTATAATTCTTAGAACTGTTGTATTATAGAGACATAATGGCACCAACTCCTGTTGAGATATTTGGATTAAAATACCCATTGTGTAAAGAACTTATAGATAAGCTCTCAAATAAATGGCAAAACAGAACTAAAGACACAATGACAAAATGGCCAAAGGAGGGGATGTTTGAGTGTGAGGAAATGGAAACCTTGATAAAAATTATAAAACTAAAGAGAGGAGTAAAAAGAGCAAACAAAGAGAAATAAAGAGAGAACAGGAAAAGGAAGTGTTAGCATTGTTCAAGAAGGAAGAAGAAGGTTTATTAAAGAATATAAGACAGGCAAGGAAAAAGAATTGAGGTGTCTGCTAAACCACCACCACATGTGGCCGCAGAGGGTCAGTTCCCAATACTCAATATTCCAATAACATTACTGTCAAGAATCCGTATCCCCTACCGCTCATGTAATCTGCCTTCGAATTGTTGCAGGGAGCCCGGGTCTTCACTAAGCTTGACCTCCGCAATACCTACCATCTCATCCGCATCCGGGAGGGGGATGAGTGGATGACAGCGTTCAACACTACCACATGACACTTTGAATACAGAGTCCGAACGGCAGTTCATTGTGGAGGTAGACACTTCGGACGTTGGAATAGGTGCGGTCCTGTCTCAGCACTCTGAGAATGATGGGAAAGTGCATCCGTGTGCTTATTTCTCCCATCGGCTGAGCCCGGCGGAACGAAACTATGATATCGGCAATCGGGAGTTGTTGCAGGTGAACTTGCTCTGGAGGAGTGGCGCCATTGGTTGGATGGGTCAGTGCAGCCCTTCTTGGTCTGGACGGATCACAAGAATTTAGAATATCCGTTTTCTAAATCTGTTCAGCCAAGCGGTGGAGCTCACACCAGGCTTGATGTGCACTCTTATTGGTTCAATCTCTCCCTCTTGTACCAGCCAGGTACCAAAAATGTCAAACTGGATGCTCTCTCTCGTGCGTTCGAGTCCCCTGGACTCGGGGTGTGGTGGTAGGATCGGGGTGTGGTGGGGTGTGGTGGTAGGATCGCTCTCATGGAGGATCGAGCAGCGAGTAAGTCTGGCCGGGTGAGGGGCGGAGATTCCAGAGAAGTGTCCTGAGGGCCGGTTGTTCGTGCTGGCTGCACTGTGCCCTGAAGTCCTTCAGTGGTCATTCATCTAAACTGGTTTGCCATCCAGGCATTTGGAGATCGCTGGCTGCCATCCACCAGCGATCTGCCTCTTCACCAGCCCCACCTCCTCTGCGTCTCTTGGATGGATGGCTCCCCTGTTTACGCTGTTAGGCGGATTCTCGACTGGGAAGGCTATGGCCTGGAAGAGCGGAGTTAAGTGCCGTCCCGGGACATCTTGGACCACTCGCTGATCAAGGACTAGCATCATCAACAGGGTGTCTCCACCCCTAGGGCCACCCCTGGTGGCGCTCCTGGGGGGGGGGTTACTGTCAGGACCTCGGTCTGACCAACCCAGGTTTTGTTGTCTGTGTCATTTGTCCTCGTGTTTTGTTTGTTGGAGCACGTGGTTCTGTTTTCTGTTTATAGTTCCCTCATGTTTATAGTTCCCTCATGTTTGAGAGCAGAGACTAGGGTGTGTTTATCATCCACAATCACAAGGGATGGTAGAAAGAATAAATGGTACCCTCAAGGCCAAACCTAACAAAATCTTAAGAGTACTAAACTTAACTGGATTGATGCTTTACCTCTTGCGCTAATGAGCTATCACATGCAAACTAACAGAAGCACACACTTAACCCCGCATGAAATGCTTACGGGTCGATCCATGCCTGTGCCATATTGCAGAGGTCCCTACAAAGGACCTCCACTAGAACAATTGCAATTGGATTTCAGAGGGCTAAAAAGCTTTGGGGTGATTGGTGTACACATTGGGACATGAATAAAAACATTAAAATAAAGAAAACAAATCCCAAAATCGTATAGTATAGATTATAACCAAGAATATGGGTGCTTTAGTAAACCTAATAAAAATCATGATTTAGGAGAATTTAAAGATAAATGTGGCACTATTTGGTACCTTGACAAAACATCTGCCTGGCAAGCAGATACGCCTGTAAGAGCCCCAGCACACCAAGCACAAGGGTTTAAAAATGGAACAAAAATTAAGAAAGAAAACTATAGTGTCACCTTCAACAGAGCTATTTGAAGACCAAACAATAGTAGTAGCAGACTTCTTTTGTGGGAAAGAGCGACCTCTAGCCTCCTTACCAATTGGATGGAAAGGAATACATACAAGAGTACAACTGATTTAAGAAATTACCATGGGAGAGGGAGGGAGACAAGAAACGGAGTAAAAGAGCTTATAAACCAGACCCTAATGTATATTTAGGTCAATTGGCCAACCCAGAGGTATTCCCCAAGAATTCAAAGCTAGAGATGAAATAAAGGCAGGCTTTGAATCAATATTCATTTGGATTACCCAAAATTAAAACACAGAATGGATCAATTATATTTACTATAACGATGATGCGTTAACTGCATTAGGAGAACAACTAAGCGCAACAAGTAAAATGACATGGCAAAATAGACAGGCCCTTGATTGGTTATTAGCAGATAAAGGAGGCGTATGTGTTTTGTTTGGGGACCAGTGCTGTACGTACATACCTAATAACACAGCTCCTGAGAGTGCATTTACTAAAGCCTTAGCTAAAATAAAGAACTTAAGAATAGAAACCACGGCCAATGCTGGATGAGACGATAAATCATGGGACTGGTTTGATCTGAAATAAGAAATTGGGGGACATGGATTGTTAAATTAGGAATGTTTTGGGGTATTTCAGTAACAGTGGGAGGATTGTTATTTTGTTGTGTACTTCCCATACTTAAGTCACTAGTTATAAAAGCCACAGTTAAGCAAATGGAAGTTTTAAGATGCCAGGATGAGAGACTAATTCTAGTGGACAGCAAAGACATAATTAATCAAATTTGGAAATCACAAACACTGGAAGAGGATTCAGACACCTCAACTGGAGATAAAGAAGATGAAAGATGAGCCATACCCAGGGTGTAAGTGATAGCCTAAACTCTCCCCAAAGGGTGACCCTCTACGGTACGTAAAGTATTTGGGTTAAAGATACCTACAAAAGAAACCTTTAATATTTTGATTATTATTTTATTTCCATGATGTATTTTGTTTTATTTCAATGTATTCTACATAACTGTGAAAACCACAAGCAAGCACTGAACCAATTGCACGCTCATGTTTAAAACACTATTTTACTTTTAATGAGGGGATTAGGAAGACAGGATCTTTTACTTCCTTCTAGTCAAGTGTAGAGGGAGATGTTTGTTCCTGTACTCCATCAGAGTGCTGTTGCATAATGTGGTTATTGATAATAAAACTGTGTGACTTATCATAGATAAGTCACTAGTCACTAGATAGCATAGCTGAGAAGACTGAATTATGAAATTGCTCTCTGAGTAAAGGCAAGAAAGGTTAGAAAAGTCTCAAAGGGGGGGAATATGTGGAATATTTTATTAATCAGAAAATAAAAGAACAAACTATAATTAGAGTGAATATAACCAAATATGTTAAGCAGTTATTCTACTATTATAGTCACTATTGTCTGGGTAGGCCTAAAAGTGCCCACATATGTTTTCTGTCTAGGACATGAGGAATGCGTGTGATGAGGCCCCTGGCTTCTATTTGTGGGGCAGCTGTGGTCTACTGGTTAAGGAGTCTGGCTTGTAATCAGTAGGTTGCTGGTTTGATTCCAGCGCCGCATGTAGCAACTGAAGTGCCCTTGAGCAAGGCACCTAACCCCCAATTGCTCCTTGGGCGCTGCAGGGATAGCTGCCCACTGCTCCGGGTGTGTGTGTGTTCATGACTTGCAGTGTGTTTTCACTCCTCACGAAGGATGGGTTAAATGCAGAGGTCACATTTCGGTTATGGGTAACCATAACTGACAAAAACACGTCACTTTCACTTTCTTTCACAAACAAAAGCAGTTAAGACCCTAACTCCATTTTTAATAAACTGGGCCATACATTTTATGGACATGTATATGGATTGCGTGACAACCCGAAGATCGGACTATGTATATACAGTATATGAACACAAAGCCTTGACTAGGGAGTTGCTCAGCAGACTGACTTGGCTTAATATCTGTCACATTATGCCTCAATTGTTCCCCTGCTGACCACTAGTGGTCGCCTTTGGACTTGTGTTGGGCTTGGGGACCCAGCTAATGATATCAATTGTTATTAGTTCCACCCGTGTTTCCTAATTAATCCTAGCGTATTTAAGCAGCGCTGATCCTTCGGTCAGCGCTTCAGTATTGGTTTACGCCATACCTGTTTGTTTGGAAGCCTTTCTCTGCCACGTGTTTATTCCGAGTTCTCTTGTTTGTAGTTTTTTGTTTTATTTTCCAAGTTACTGTTTCCGGGT
>JAZGTK010021167.1:0-10723 GCA_036877625.1 Ambastaia sidthimunki
TGCCTCCAGTGGCTGACGTTGGGCTTCCTGTGCTGCAAGCACAAGACACGTTTGCACGCCATGGGGAAGGGAAGTCTGGAGGTCAATCGCAACAAGTCCTCACACCACGAGACCAACTCTGCTTACATGCTTTCGCCCAAGCCCCAGAGGAGGTTGGTGGACCAGGCGTGTGGACCCAGTCACTCCCGGGACAGCATGCCAAGTCCCTGTATCACAGCCGGACGCAAGCCCCGCCCCCCGAGTACATCTACGCCCATCAACACGCGCATAGAACCCTACTACAGTATCTACAACAGCAGTCCATCGGTGGGACCAAGTTCCCCCAACAGCCTACAGCCTGTCAACTCTCAAACAATGGCTTTCGCAAAGAGCTACGTGGCTATGCACTACCACACCCACCAGGAAGTGCTGCAGGACTTTGATAGCACATCAGCCCATCAGATTCCCATCCCATCAGTCTGAGCCCACAGGACAGAGAAGCTTTAGAACATCTCACTGCTTGCTCAACAGCCAGAGAGGAACATTTACAGTGCGTGTGTGTGGTTTGCTAGAGATGTTTTGCTCAAGAGACATTATATCAGCTGAAAACGAAACATGGGAGGTCCAGTTCAGACTTTGAACAGAAGTTACCGTCGCTTTTCCTGAAGTGTTATTGTTGATGTTTTCTGGACTGAAGAATGTTATATTTTTACATTAACATGACATTTTCATGTATATTCCTATAATATTCCTCATTCAGATAATGTATTTGTGAAAACATCCAACATTTTATAAAGCAACTTATTAAATGTTTTGCAAGTGCATCTCGCCATGTTCCATTTCTTTATTTTGAAACCTGTCATTTAATAATGTATCAGTGCTGTTTGATTTTTTTTGTCAACCAGCTACATTTTTGCCCCTTTGATTTGAATATGTAAATTTTGTTTAAGTTGGTCCTATATTGTGTGACCCAAACTTATCCATGTGAAAGACTTTTAGCACCACCTAGTGTAAGTAAAAGGACCCTTATGGCCGGATCCTGTTTTAAAGTTGCAGTCTGTAAGATTTTTGGGTAAAATGTACAAGAATCAGCTATTTGGCAAATACATAACAGATTAGTATTCAAATACTTTCTTTAGCTTACCCCTATTTGCAGTGGTAAGTTTATAATGTTTTTTTTTTAAGTTTAAGTTTTTTTTAAATCAGGTCTGATTTCCTGAATATGTCAGTTTGGATTTGTCTTCAATGTTCATAAACCTGCAGTTTTATGTCTTAAACAGAGATGGCGACAGAGAGGCAGAAATTATGGCTTGCAGCTTTAGCACAGACCTTATCAGTGTCTTAGTTCTAAAAATATATCCACTACAATCAGGCACCCAGAAGAAAATATTATAGTATAACATGGTATTTGGCTACTTGTGTGAATTGTTCTGCAATGCAACAATTTATTCAGTTAAACATGTACAGGCAGAACAGGAACCAGCATTTTGGCTGAACTAAATTACAGGTTAAAACTTTCTTAGACCAGCAGGTTAAAAGCTGCCCTTCACCAAACATATATTTTTCTATAAAACAAAACAGGTGCAACATAGTGGAAATATGAGATAAAGTGACTCTAGTTAAAAAAAACTGAAGGTCACCACAAATTCTGAAGGTCATCCTGATTTCCAAAGTTTAATTACATTCACTTTCCTATGACGCATAAAACACAGTGTTTTTATTTTATTGATTGCTTTAATTTAAAACAATGATCTGTATCCAATTACCATTTAAATCCAACTGCTAAAAGCATTGAATTACCCAAAGTATGAAATAAATAACATACAGTTAAAGAAAAAGAGCAACTCATATCAACTGATTCACAAAAACAAAAATAAATCAGATTAGAAACTTGCAACTTTTCAGCCATCAAAATGTGCCAAATAATGAAGAGTGAGAAACATCTTCAACAGGTTTGAGATTTGGCCATAAAACTTCAAAGCTTCATCTCCAGTTTTAAACGGTTTCATCAAATTTCCTCCGTGTTGAACTGTCATTGAGGAAGTTTTCATGAAGATCTGAGGTTCAGCATGTCCATGATCTACTAACTCAGACATTATCAGATTATCTCTCTCTCTGAGCATCTTCCTCTGTCACACAGTTTGTTCTTCAAATGACTGTCCATTTTTCCCCCTCAACAGTCAGCTCCAAGGCTGCAGTCTAGCTAGGGATGAAGAGCAGTCCGTTCTCGTCTGCAGTGTCCAGGATCTTGCATATTACTGGTGATTCAACCTGTGGCAGTAAAAGTAATTATTAGTGGATATCCAAATTTTTACATTATGCAACTTGCAGTACATTAAACTTGCAGTACATGCATTTTATCAGTGTGTGCGTGTCCCCTGGAAATCGAACCCACAACCTTTGTTTTGCTAACGCAAACCTCTCACCCCAAGAATGTACTGGCAGGTCTGAGGTTCGAGCATGTACACTGTGACAGCATGAGGGGACTCTGATTCCTTACATCTGTGACAGAGAACATGTGTTAGTAACAGAATTCACAGATACTAAAGCAACAGCCTCAAAGAATTATGGGTAACTTACTTAAGCTTGACTACAACATGTCTTGGTTTCCCGGTTAGGTCACACAAGTCTCCATTACCATAGAAGTGAGACACAACCCTAATGAAATATAGCCAGGATAACACATTTATATGATGTATTCATGTAATCTGTCACATTTCTTTAAAATATCACCTTGTGTGTCAAACAGAAACATACTTCACTCTCGGTGCTCCACTTTCTTTTAAATGATACGATCGGGCCACATTCTTCTTGGCCCAGTTCAAATGATCATCATGGTGCCAGCTGCCCACCACCACAATGTTCTTCCCCTGTTCTTTATCCTGCACAAAACATCACGTACAGTCTCTTAATATACATTTCTTCAAAACTATACTTTCCAAATTCCTCAACAATTGTTAATTTTAAAAACGTATTCTCTTCTTACGTCATGATACTGGTGGACATGCTTTCCATAACAGAACTCATATTTCCACCATCCAACACCCTAGAAACAAAAATATGTTGAGCAATGAATTGTATTTGAGATTTATACAGCAATTGTAATTGTATTTGTATTCTCACGCCGTGCAGACAGTACGAGCCGCTCAGAAACTCCCTGATCAGCTGTTCATCGGTTAGACGAGAGATGTGGGTGGTGCCGACCGTGACCTGAGACTGTCCACCGACCGCCAGGGGCTTATGGGTAGAGGTGTAGGCTTCCTCCTTAACCGGAGAAATTTCCTCCTTAGCAAGACACAGAACAGACAATTAAGTTTGAAAAAATGCAAAATGCAGACAAACTTTTAAGAGTAATCTTTAGTGAACTATTCATAGCAGCTAGAGCTGCAAGATTTAACAAAATATTGCAACTGAGCCCATCACAATGATTTACAAAAACTCATTTTAATCAGAAAGTTACGTATAGTTAAAAAGTTACATATAGTTAAAAAGTTATGTATAGTCACATTATATATTGATGAGAAGAGACATGAAAATGTTAGTTGAAGCATGTTTTACATTCTTTCTGGTAAAAAAACATATGTTTGTTATATATTTTTCAGGTTTAAACAGTATTATGGTAAACCGCACTGTTTAGCTTGAGGTTAGTGTGAAGCGGAGAATAAACGTTTATGCTCACCCTGGATCCTCTCACCTGCCTCTCACTGCTGGAGCTGAACGGAGGCTTGACAAGCTCCTGCTGCTCCTGTTTCAGCTGCGAGAGGCTCTGAGGTCTGAGAGGAGAACCAGCCAGAGCCTGACAGAAGATATCATTCACCGGAGACGACCTGAACCTGACAGATGGAGTGAGTGTAAAAAACACAAACAGTTTAAAGCTGCAATAAGTAAATCAGTGTGTTGCTGTAGCTCAACTGGTAGAGCATTGCGTTAGCAGCGCAAAGGTTGTGGGTTCGATCCCAGGGAACACAAGTGCTGATGAAAATGTATAACTTGAATTCACTGTAAGCGTCTGCCAAATGAATAAATATAAATGTAAACAAGTGCATAACATATCAGTGTTCAACACGATCTCCTTACCCTGATTCACAACAGTAACTTTATAATTATGATTTATAATCATTAATAAATGACAGTTTATAATCCAAAATAAATGTCAGTTTGGCTTTATTTGATTTTAACATTGACTTAAAAGTGTGTAAAGTAACCTGTACTTGCATGTCGATAGAGAGGCAAAACTTACAAAATTTCACTAGTATTCTAAAAACCTATTATGCTCAAACCCTTGATGGAGATAATTGTGTACCTGTATTTGGGGTGAGAACAGAGCAGAGGTGTGAGCACCACAACCTCATACTGGCAGGTGAGGACCTCAGCGATGGTGAGGATCTCGTGCTTTGCCTCAGGGTGGCAGACGTACAGCACTGTGGTGGAACGAGGCTCATTCTGCCTCAGACTGCATTCAGTCCCGTGTCCCATCTCTACAGGATAGTACGGCGTCAACTGACCCTCGATATTCTTAGTAGGCACCTGGGAATTAAAGGTGACAGAGTTAAAAGCTAATTTTTGCACAACAAATTCACAAAACTAGCTGCAAAACTAGCCGTGACAAACCTCTGTGTTTGCGTCCGAAACAGTCTCAGGAGTTTCAGTTTCTGATTCTGAGCACAAGAGAAAATGTAAAACACATGTTAGGATACATGCGTCAACACAATCATCAAGAATCTCAGATGTAAGTACAAGAAACCGTCACACCTGTAGCATCTTTTTTTTTCATGGTTCCCAGAAAGTATTCTTGAACATTTGTCTTCTAAGGGAACCAAGAGACACCAAAGAGGTCACATGTAGCACATCTTTACATACCCCACCAAATGTGTTTAGATGTTTTACTACAGTAAATAGAGTAAAGAACAGTAATAATGTCTGATGACCTAAAACATAATGAATTATCATCACTGAGGCTACCTGCCCCGTCTCCTTGTCCTCATGATACTGTCGTACATGTTTCCCATGACACACCTCATACGTCCAGTACGACTCGATCTGCAAAACACGCCATTAGCATGAACAAAATAACATATGAATGAAAATTCAAACAAATGACTAGGTCACATTTCACCCCAAAATCTGAACACATTATTATTATGCAAATGTATTTATTACATACACAGTTAAATGCAGGACAGAACCAGCAGTGAGCTGCTCCACTCCAAAATATTTACACAGTATATAAACAAAAATATTAACACAAAAGGTAAGTAAACTTAAAGCTCAGCGTAAACATAAGCAGTGCAAGAGAAAAGTGAAAGTAACCTTAGGCATATAAACACCCCCCCAATTGATCAAATTATAAGTTTTTTTCTTTTAATGTTGGAGTGAAATGTGACCGGTTCGTGTTTCATGAGATGATGGTGTTACAGTTATATATTATAACTCTGTAGAGAAACTGAGACTCACTCTGTAGGAACAGCTGCTCTGTTTGAATAAAGGCTCCAGCAGAGCTGCTGGGCTCGGCCCACCGTATTCCTTCACTTCATCCTTAAACACAGTGATAAAGATCTACAGTGTACAAGATCTGCATCATTCAAGACTGTAAGAACATTCGTGTGTAACTTTACCTCATTTGTGCTGAACAATGATGGCAATAAACACTTGTATTTCTCTTTTTCTGCTGTGGTCATGATAACATAGTCTTCCTCTCTGTACAGGCCTCCTGACGAAGGCTGTGGAGAATGAGACATTATTTTCTAATAAAGTCAGTGCAAAGATTGAGGGGAGAAAAATGTATGAAATAAACAACAACAAATCCATCACGTCAGCTCAACCATTAAAGTGTAGCTCTGCTTGATGTAATGTACATGACAGTCAGAGAGACTCCCAGAGTTTTATTTCAGCTAGTAACAGCTTCCTTGCTTTGAAAACAAGATCCCGTCCTCTCATGAGTGACCTCCAAAGACCCGCTTCCTCCAGCAACAAACACAAATACAGTCTGACAGGCAGGCAGGACATGCTAACATTGCTTTAGGACCAAATGCATTAATTACACATTACATATATTATAAATATACTGAAACCACTTAATGGTTGCATTGAGGATGTAAAGAATCTTTCAACCTGCATAACAAAATATGTTTCTGGAAAATATCGTCTATCCTGCCTTTAATAAAGACTGTGAGATCCAAGATCTTAACAATAAACAACACATGCGACATCTAGCTTGTATGAAGAAACGTCACCTATAGACTGATGCTACTAGCTGCAACAGATGTTAGACGATTTAACTAACCAGTGTGAAATCTGCCCCGGGCCAGTGGATTCTGAACATAACCTCATCAGAAAACACCGGAGATCCTGCGCGGTCTGCAGAGACCCCGACCCAAAGCAGCCCCCAAAAGCACTGCAGAAACACCCGCATGGCCCCCAGTCACACCGCGCATGCGCGATCACGACATCAGCTATAAAAGAGACGCTGAGAGAAAGTGTCAAAATCGCGGTGATCGGTGGGACAGACAGACAGCTGATCGCTGTTACTTTGTCAAGAGTTAAAACAGGAAGCGAACCAGGAGGCTGTCATCTTGCCACGTCCATTTCCGGCATCAAGCGGAAGTTCCCCTCAGCCAATAGGCAACGAGCTCGTGTTGTTTTCACGCGCTGTGCACGTGTCACTCAGTGTTAATTGCCCTCAGTGACGTTATTAATATTAGTAAAGTTATATTTCTCAATGTATTAAGATATGCCTGAGATTATATGTACCATTACTGTGTATAAAAAATTGAAATCATATCAACACCTTAATATTAAACACACAAAATGACAAAGCAATGGCATCTAATGTAGACAACATTACTGTAACTCGCAAACAGTGCAGACCATCATCAGTTTCATGTGTTAAGCCATCTAATGTGAAAACATTTAATTCATCTTTTCAACAATTTCATTGTTCATCATTGTATCTATTCATCCACACGTATAGACATTTAATACTTAAATGTTTAAAAATCCATATAATAGCTTTGTTATATATATAATGCCCCCATTTTTTACTTTAGCCTTTAATGGATCTCATCTGGTTGTCTAGCCCATCACAAAAACAGCTTGTTCATAATTGTATTTGCTCTTCAATGGTGACACGAGGTGCCAGTCACTGCCAAACAGCAGATTCAGACTGAACTACAGGGTCATTTTCTGGGTCTTTTGTTTTTTTAGAAGTGTTTGGTATAAAAATATACTTATGAAATAAATATCTAAAGCGTTTTCCAGTATAAAAAATAAATTCTGTAAGAAGGCGTAACAATGCATAAACAATAAAACCCGCTATAAAAATAAAATGATGTAAAATTCACTATGAATATAAGACGGTGGTTCTCATTTTAGTTTTTTAATTTACATCTCGTAATGATCAATACAACTTCCAATAATACCATATATTCTATTTCTGTTGTTTTAATTATAAATAACATTGTTTTGTATTACATTTACGAACAAAGGGGCGAATTAAACAAAACACCACCCGTGCAAACCCCCATAACGTTTCACAATGTCATAAATACTAATAACCAAACGTTCTCTCAACAACAAATCAATGTTTGTTCTGTCGTATTATTAAAAAGGTTCCCCTTGTGTTTTCTTTGGTCTATGAAGAAAGCCCCCCTCAACCAGCAGGGGGCGTGATTGCTCTCACAATGGGACTGTAAACCCCTCGTTTGGGGTGATGCCCCTCCGTCGCCAGCGCGCTTTGCGATGCACACAGCAGCTTTTAAAGCCAATGCCGGATTGCATGAGGACAGCATCGCCTGTGAACGGAGGAAATGACATAATGTCTGTGTGAAGTCCCTGCCCATGTTTCTGTGCGGGTGTGGTCTCATAACCCGTTCAACACAAACCTGCTCAACTTAACACCATCACTTCTGACACTTACAACTAGTACAATGACCAGACGTGCGCTGCACTTCTAACCCAGCAACACAAGGTAATGGTTTAACTAACCCGTGTCTGTTTATGAGCGAGATTTATTGCGTGCGATCTAAGCACGAGTTTTGTGAGATGCTTTAGTGGGACGAAGACGGAACTCAACATTTAACTAAAATGCACCAATAACGAGAAACGCAAGATTGTTATGAAGATTTGCTGTCGGTTTAAATCAGTTTATAGGGATTAAATCGTTAAGAAAAAACTGAAGTAAATGCTGTAATCCGCCGATAACTTTATATCATTTGTACCATTGATTTAAATGTTACACCGTCCACCGCGCGTGAGCCACTAACTGACGTCATCGCGCGTTTTTTTTGACGTTTCGTGCGACCACCCGGCGGATCGTGACGTCATGCTTGATTGATTATTACATACAATATGAAATATAAATTAATATCATTGAGATAGAATCCAAAGAGTTTTAATGTTGTAAATTTTCACCTTTTTTAAAGAGAAAATATTTTAAATGCAATAATTTACATGAAATGTCCAGAAAATTATATGTAATCATTGTAATTATGTTAATTATATAATGTGTTGTAATTATGTTAATTATATAATATGTTGTAATTATGTTAATTTGCTTGGATGCAAACTGGACAGGCAGGTATAGTTTTGTAGGTGCTTTTTTTTTTGACAGAAATGCATTTATTTGGGATTATAATGAGAATGTCCTTCCCCATTCAAAAACATGACCCAACTGGTTCGGGTGTGTTTATGGGGGTTAGGTGTGTAACAGCTGTGAAAGAAGGACAAGCTCTGTGATGTATGTTGTATATCAACATACATAAAATATGTTGACACAGGAAAGAAACTTGTTAAATGATTTCATTAGGTGCTTCCTTTTGTATTATGCAAATAACAAGAGAACCAGGAATGTAAAAGAGGAATGTAAAAGTTTGTAAAACCAAATGTATGAAGAAACTTGTATTAAGGACAATTTACAGATTCCACGTGGAAAATGATGAAACAAAACGGAAAGCAATCTCTTCCTCTTTTCTTTAACCAAGCCATTTGAATACTGGTCCAGGTTGATTTCCATATTTCAAATACAGTTTTACACAAATACGCATGCACTGTCCTGGGAGATGCTGTCCATCTTTAATCCCAAAGCAAGCCGGTGTATATTTCATCTCTGTATTTTTTCCTCTGCACAGGTTTCTGTGGAGACAGGAAGTGAAGGCTACACATTAAGGATGGGATTCCTTGATTTGCTTAAAACTCAGCTTCTGTGTCATCTCATTATTTGTTATGTGTTCCTGGTCAGCGGGTTTATCGTCAACCTATTGCAGATTTGCACTCTACCACTGTGGCCCATAAACAAACGACTGGCACGCAAGATCAACTGCAAATTGGGTTATTCTGTGTCTAGTCGTAAGTCCTGCACTGCGAATTCTGTCGGCACTATAACATGCAACATGTGACAAACACATCACAGCCAATCAGAACACATTAATATACAGCAGACAGAGCCGTTCCTGAGATTGGAGTTCCAGTGTCCTGAGTTTAGCTCCAACCCTTATCAAATGCATTTCTCTGTAATTTTCAAGGAATCGTGATTAGCTGGTGAAGGTGTGTTTCATTCGGTTAAATAAAAGATTTGACTTTGTGAAGAGTTTTCCAGCATGCAGAAATGTCACACTTTAAGAATGCTCAAAACCTCATCCCACTTACTTCCTGTTTTAAAAACCACAGCTTTTTACAAAACACCTGTGGGTAACAAGGTCGCCATACCAGCTGTTTACATGTTTTGTATGGTTACTTTAAGATGCACTAAACAACACAATCATGAATATGTAAATATATTCAACTTTACAAATACATGCATTTTAAATTCCGGTGTATCTCCTTTTCTGTGTTTGTCCAGAACTGGTGGCGCTGTTGGAATGGTGGTCCGGGACGGAGTGCACACTTTACACAGACCCGGAAAGCTTTGCTCTCTACGGCAAAGAAAACGCTATTGTTGTCCTCAATCACAACTTTGAGATCGATTTTATGTGTGGTTGGACCTTCTGTGACAGATTTGGTATTTTAGGGGTAAGAAAAAAACGCAACCCACCCTGAACACTCAACTAAACACCTGAACAATTCTGTGTTGGTTTGATTAAAGGTTCACCCAAAAATGAAAATTGCTTCATGTCATTTCAAACATGTATAACTTTATTGCTTCTGGGAAAGTTCATGAACTATCCCTTTAATAACACAGATGTTTCTTAACATTTTCATTCAAACTAATGCTCAGTTTAACAGTAAGTATTGTAAGAATGTAAACTGTCTGTTGTACTGTAAAGAGTTCTTGCCATGTTTTAAATTCAGAGCTCAAAAGTGTTGGCAAAAAAAGAGCTTTCCTACGTCCCTGTGATTGGCTGGATGTGGTATTTCCTGGAGATCGTCTTCTGTAGCAGGAAGTGGGAGGAGGATCGTAAGACAGTCGTTCAGGCCCTTCACAACCTTCGTGATTACCCAGAAAAGTTTTGGGTATGTTCACAAAATTTTTCTTTACATTGTATACCAAAATACATAATGGCAGTGAATGGTGCCTGAGAATTTGAAGTTTGCATCCATCCATCATAAAAGAAATCCATACGACTCCAGTTTGTTAATGTCTTCTTCCAGACTGAAACTATATTTGTGAAAGAAAACGATTAATATTTTGAGCATATTAAGTGATTAATACATCACATATCCATGTTCAGAGCATTAAATACAAATATGATGAACTAAATTATGAGAATTTTCATTTTAACAAACTATTCCTTTAGTTTGTCCAAATATG
>JAZGTK010021168.1:0-10723 GCA_036877625.1 Ambastaia sidthimunki
TCAACTAGTTAAAAAATGAATTTGATATTAAATTCAACCCCAAACTTAAAAGCTCAAGTTTCTTGCTTGAAAAGTATGTGGATTTATTTCCCTCCTCTTCCATGGATTTTGAGTAAATGAGCCTTCATTTGCCTGGTTTCCAGAAAGCTCTTTCCACACTGAGGGCAGTTATAAGTCTTCCCTGCATGGCTGTGTCTTCTGAGGTGAACTCGCAGATTGGTGGCTCGATTGAACCTCATCCCACATTGGTTACAGCTGAAGAGTTTTTCCCGCGTGTGGATGTTCTGGTGCTGCTTATAGTTGCTAAGCCGAGCAAAGGCCTTGCCACAGTGTGGACAGACATGAGGTCTTTCCCCTGAGTGCTGTCGCTGGTGAACCTTGAGCTCAAAGTTGTACGCAAAGGTCTGATTGCACTGGGGACAGCTCAGAGGTTTCTTGCCTTTGTGGATCTGCATGTGGGCCCTGAGGTCACACGCTTTCAAAAAAGTTCTCCCACATTGGTTGCAATGGTGGGATCTTTCTGCGTGGATTTGTTCAGGTATCCTGTGTTTGTCCTGGAAAAAATGCTTTGGGTATTGCGTACGACTGATTATTTTCTGGCCTGGACAAACAACATCATGAGAATAGAGGCCAGACCCTTTAGAACTACTTGGTCCCCTAAAACTTTGTCCATTTTCTTGATGGACCAACACATTTGACCTCTCTGGTATGCTGGACAGCACCAGATCTGTTGTGCATAAATGACTATGTTGTGCCCTAATACCTTGATGTACCAATTTGTTCAAAGAATAAGATGTAAAATATGAGGTGGCATCTGGCATGTTGAGAGAGTTTAGATCTGGAAAACTTTCTACCTGTATCTCCTCCTGATCACAAGATCCGCTGAACTCTCCTTGACTCGGATCAGCCATTTCTCCAAGATAACCGTCATCTCTGTTGACGTTTTCCCAGACAGGAATCATCTCTTCCTCTTCTTTGACAGAAAGAAGATCCACTTCTGTCTCTGATTTTACTCTGTTTGGTGAAGACGGTTCCAAATTCTCCTGCCCATCCTGAGCCAATGGACTTCGTAACAGTCCTGAGTGGTTTAAATCCATTTCCCCAAGCATAACGTCCTTTTCAGATGTGTCTCTCACTGTTGGTTTCAAGTCACTAGTGGACTCACTGTGAACTCCTGTATTTCCCAGAAGTCTTTGCAGAACATCCTGAGGAATTTGTGCACTGGAGTTAGGTGTGGTGATCTCTTTAGCACTCTCTCTGTGAACATCATGCTTGTCTTTAGAATGTGTTGCTGTAAGTATATCAGATTCTAGTTGCTGTGTAGTTCTCCACACGTCTTGGGTCAATGGAGGCTCATTGGTTAACCGGTCTCTCAGCCTTGGGCCTAAACAAAACAAGTACCAGAAGACAAAAAAACTCAATTATTTAATGCACGTAAGTCTTTTTGAACAAATCAAGCTAATATTTACTGCTTGTGGTAAAATGTAAAAAACTATTGTAAGCAGCCCTATGCAGGGAAACAAATGTCAATATTCAAAACTAGCTGAAATTAAGCATTGGTAAGAAAATAAGAACCACATGATGCAAAACAATATAATTTAAAGGAAAATTTCCCAAATTAAAACTTATTATTTTCTGTTATTATATAACATTGTTATTATGTTTATTCTTGTGGAACACAAGGAAAGTGTCTTAAAGAAACTGCTAACATATGACTTCAGAATAACTTTAATATAACCTATTTGTCATATGGACTACATTTATGGTGTTTTTGTCCGACTGCTAAACCACTACAGTCCATATTACATCCCGTGTGTTTAAACTTACCACAAACTGTCTCTACAGACTGGTTTTCCTCTTTGTCGCTGGAATCTCCCATCCGGCCACATCCACAGTCTGGGCACTGTATTCTCCTCTTCTGTTCCCATTCCTTCTGCTTCAGTCTGCTCTCTGACAACTGCAGCCGTCGTCTCAAAAGCTCGACCTCCTGTTTACGATGACCCACTTCTTCTAGGAAGCTGTCCTCCACCAGCCTGGTGATCTCAAACATGGCTGACTTGAGGACGGTCTCCATGACAACAGAGAGCTGAGACTGGAATGTGAGGAAGAGGGTTTCTGACATTGTCCTGTCGCCTTGAGGACACCTTTGATCCAGAGACGCACTGTAGATTTTGTACGTCTTAACAATTACGAATCGTTGGGAGACGATCGCCCTGAAAATGGCGTCAAAACATCAGTACTGTCACATATTAACAAAGCCATGTTTATGCATATCGCCGTATGTACGATACCAGGTGACCGTTTTGTTTTGGTTTTGCGATTGTTGTCTTTATCGCCACGTGCAAGACGCTACATGTGTGATTATTATGACAACCAACCTTATATATTATTAAAACACGTCTATATATGTACAGAGATATATATACTCGGTTTACTGTAAATAACAATGCTGTCCTTTGGTTTCATATATGACTGTTCAGGTCTTAAATACCTTATCAACACGATCCCTGATTTCTCAGAGCTTCTCTGCTGAATGATCTGGATGCAGATGTTAATATTACAGCGATATGATCATTGAAGTTTACAGTATTGTCTTCACCGGATGTACAACATATAGTTCGTCCTGTGTGTTAGCGCCCCACAGTGGTTTGGAGGATTACCAATAAAAGAAAAGTGCAATAAAAGAAAAAAACACCACACAAATTCACTAAATCAGGACAAACGACAACTGTACATAGGTAAATACTACCAAATGGCTTGAGAAGCATTTAATTCGTTTTACCTCAACATGACACAATAAAATAAATACACATGACAGCACATTATTTGGGGGAATTTCCTGCACTTAAGACATTTGGTCCATTTAAAATGTGATTTTATTATTAGTGAGTCCAATTCATCATCTAGATGGAAAATATCTGAATTTCAGCCTGTGATGAACAATGGCTGGTTGTGATATACCTCAATCACCAATAATCAATGTACATGCATTAAGAGTTGGTTCAGTATGCAATGTAACACTGTGTGGAATTAAACAAGATACTAAACTATTAAACAGACAAGGAAGCTTGAATACCAACAGTACCAGCTGTAGCAACTTTAAAGGACACTAGAACTATATTATTTCATGTTATTACATTTAGCCAATGTTTCATGGCTTACATCTGCCTAGTTTTGAATTGGCAAATTCTGCTACATTTGAACACGTAACCCTGTCAGAACTCGGCACATACGCTATATCTTAACACATTAGCTAAATGAAACAATAAAACACTGAGGCATGAGCAACAAAATCTTAACCTTGTACAAACTGTTTTCTGAATGTTTCAGGATAGCTGTTGATATTTAAAAGTAGGTTAGCCAGTTATAAAAACAAATGCACAAATGCGTTCTTCGTGTAACACAGAGAAACCTGGTCTGTTAAAAAAGTCTAAAGACCCGTAAAACTGTCACAGTAGGAAGTACATGCACCAATCCAGAGTGAATGCTACACATCTGAATGAGTAAACGAAACAGATCTTTTACAGAATATCCTTGAGTAGTTGTGTTTAAGTGATACAGGTTTGAAAAATGTGTCTCATTTGACAAACACAAGTTCAAAATAGAGAAACTTTCAAACCCATAAAAGTCTCATGATACCGTGACATGGAGTCACATTTCATTTTGTACTTTTTGCGTTACTGTAATGACAATTTGGAAGGAAGTGAGTTTAACTGTCATTAAAGGAACAACATTAACACAGTTGGGGTCATAAGTTTATATTCACCTTGCAGAATCTGCAAAAAACGTTAACAGAGTGATCAGAGTTATTTTTACATTTACATTTAATCAAATTCATCATTTAATCAAAGCAACTTACAGATGACAAGAACAATAGAAGCAAACCTATAAACAAAAGGGCAAGTTATAAGTCATAAGTGTGGTGACAAATCTCAGTAAGTCTAGCAAAGTTCTTTTGAATACCCCAAGCTACATAAGACTTTGCATGTTTGTTAGAAGACAAAATAACAATAGCACTGATCATCCTGTTCAAAGGTTTACACACAACAGGCTCCTAACAGTTCGTATTGCCTTCTTGAGCATAAGTAAATGTTTGCACCTTTTGTAATAGTGATTTGAGTAAAACTGCTATGTTTTCATCATTAACATTTTGCAGGTTCTGCAAGCTGTATGTACACTTATGACCCCCAACTGCGTGTGTTATATGAAGGAGTTAAAAGGTTCCCTGCTTATATAACAGCTAATAACCCCTGAGTGATCCAGTCACTTGTGTAGCATGGCAAATAAAAATCAAGCTTAAAAATTAGCACAACTTCCAAAATGTTACATAACACCAAGGACATACATAAACACACTGTGTAAAACAGCTAAATGATAGGCGCCCTCCTTTAATGACTAAATCTACCCCATTACAGTTCCACTTCTTGTCATATATTGGGGTGGGTGAAATCAGAGTGAATTCTCTGATGTCTTTTCAAATTGCATTTCTGGGTAAACCGTTTTCCACAATCTGTGCAGATGTAAGGTCTCTCTCCTGTGTGGACCCTGCGGTGTGCTTTTAAGTTACTTAGTTTTGTGAAGCTCCGACCGCATATTGTACAGCAGAACTGTCTCTCTCCTGTGTGGATCTGCTGGTGAGCTCTAAGGTGACACAGGTGAGAGAACCCTTTTCCACACTGGTTGCAATTGTGTATCGTTCTTTGCGAATGTTGTCGCGTGTCACCTTGAACCCTTATATTGACCACCTGTGGGAGACTTCTTCCTGGGTTTATGTTGCCGAAACTTCTTTCACCTGTAACAATTCCCTCAGGGTACTGACGGACATGAGAGGGTTTCGGTGTAGGAAGGCCTTTGCAGACAGAATGTACCCTGACTACAGGAGTGGCACCTTGATCTGACAGAACTTCATTGGGTTGTAGAACAATTTTTGGGTTCCTCTTAATTGGTGATCTACATGACTGGCTGGCTGGCTGCAGATGCTGCATGGCTTGTGGGGGAAAGCACTGAACTTTGACCTGAGGTCCAGGACATGGAAGTTGCTTCTCCTTTTGAGGCCCACTAGGGAGTAGATCTCCATGCTTAACTTCCATCTGTACCTTTTTAGCAACGTTGTCACCAGAAACCATTTGAGGCGTGATGCTCTCCATCTCCCCCCAGTCTGGTGGAAGCATCACAACAACTTCCTGTTTAATGGGCCCTGAGTCTAGGCTGCCCACCTGCAGTCTCGAACCCTGAGACTCTGAAGATGGAGAAATTCGGACCGGTTCTGGCTGGAAAACAGATGTGTGTGTTGCAGAATCTGTTTTGGAATCTGAACATTTTGGGTGGTTTTTCTGCATCATCTCATCCTCACCCCCAGGCCTCACAGTACCAGACGTACCACCACATGGTTTGTCCTTTAGGGTTCTGCGGTCAGAATCTGTATTGCGGATTCCGCTGGTCTCTTCCGCACTGCTTGAGGAATCTTTCTGTTTGGGTACTTCAGAGCGTATTACTACACAGGCTTGTGTGTCTCTAGCCTCTGTGGTCTCCTCCTTTACTTCTCCAGCTATAGGTCCATCCACTTGACCAACCTGTTCATGGAAAAAATGTACATAAATGAGACCATTCAAAACACACATTTGTCTGAAATGATAGTGACCACTTCATATCAGCTGTAAAACATTATATTACACACACATTTTGTTCAGATTCAAGGACTATTGAAGAAATCTCCTGTCTTTCTTTAGTGCTACATCTCCAGCCACTGTCAGACGCGTTTTCCTGTTTCAAAACCAGAGGCTGGTCCAAACCTTCAAAAAAAAAACCAAAGAGATATATAAGCATTCAACGCTTTGTAATATACTGTAGTTTTGTTCAGTAATTATTTATATAATAATTATTTATATTTGTTAAAATAGATTTGGCTAAATTAAATTCCCTATTTGCAGCTATTTGATATATGATTTAGAACAATTCAATAATGAAAAAAGTAATAATGTACATTAATAATGTAATATTATATACATTATTATAATAATAGTATAGTATAATAATAATTATAATCACTTATTTAATATAATTTAATACATTTATATGATAATTTATGCATGTACTTACTGCCCTGTGTTTCAGGGCCTCTGCTTAGTATCCTCTTCTTGGAGACAGCTGTCCGACCACAGTCCACACATCTCACCCTCTTAAACCTCTCTCGTTCCCTCAGCTTGGCTTCCGACAAGATCAGCCTTCGTCTCAACACCTCAGCCTCTCGTTTCCCTCGATCCACTTGCTCTAAGAAGCTCTCCTCCACCAGCCTTGTGATCTCGTACATGGTTGTCTTGAGGACCGTTTCCATGACCGCAGACAGCTGCGTCTGGAACGAGAGGACGAGCGTGTCCGTCATGCTGTGCCTGATCTTCTCGGTGGTCTCACAAACCTCGATCTCAGCGATTAATCAATTGTTGATCGCCTGGAGAGACAACTGACATATATTTAGACATCGCATGAACGATAACTGTTGTTAACGTGTTGTCCCTATCAAAAGTATTTGGTTTCTATTGGAGTGCTAAGTCCACACGAGCATTTTGGCATCACAGTTTTGGACTCCAGTACACGCAAACTCAGCTTCAACAGGTTTTCACTAAAATAAGGAGAAATCCACACTTTACTGGCAGTCGAGCAAACCTTGATCCTAAAACACCAACAGGATAATGATCGGCGTTAGCATCTGGCTCATCGCATCTGTTTGACAATATGAATCGCGAACCAGCAAAAAATGGCTTCTAAGCGTAACTCGTCGGATAGTTTAGAGATCAATATAACGAACGACATCTATTTTATTTTATGAATATACGAGCAACACGATGTTTTACAAAAGCATCTTTCAGCATGTCGCGGCGGAGCGCAGCGGGCTGCTCAATGTTGTGGATGGCGTCACGAGTTGTACGGTGGCCTTGATGGACAATATACTAATAAACTAAAAATGCTAAAACACTTAATTTTCTGCATGTTTTTTTATGAGAGCAAATGTTACGTAAAACTCGTTCTTGTGGCACTAAATAAAAATTGTATGAAAAAATAAAGACGGAAATCCTCATTAACATTCGTCAATAGCTTTGCAGTTTGGCTTATTGGCGTATTCTTCTAAAAAATGTTGTAAACCTCATTAAAAACATATTTAGACAACTTTTGAAATGGTTAAAGAAATTCAATAAACTGATTTAATTAACCAACAACCTGATAAATACAGTAACTGTCTATTAAGTTTGTCTATGGAGTGATGTAGAGAGCATAAAATTACATGCATTTAATAATTACATTCATTTTAATATTTCATTTCATTCATTCATTTTTTATTACCCGACCTCTGGAGACAGTCAATGGATCCCAAAATAAACAATATTAAAATTTTAATTGGTAGGCACATTATGCATAACAAGGTTTATCTTAGATAAATGGCAAAAAATCAAACTCCTTAAAACAAGGCTACAAAGATTTTTCAGAAACAAAAAAATGATAAATGCGCAACAACAACTACACAGAGAGACTTCACAGAATCTGTTGTTTAATCGGTAACACTTGACTGTTTCTCATCTCTGTCAACAAATAAAAAAGACAAAGTAATTTTATAACCATGTTACATTGCAGCGTTTAGAACAACACTGTACGATGATATAACTGTTCATTGATTGTTCAGGTCAGCGCTATGTTTGCGCTGGTGTGATCTAAGGTGGTCCAGTCTTTTGAAGGTGAGTCCACAGATACCACAGCAGTACGGTCTCTCTCCTGTGTGGGTGCGTTGATGGACTTTCAAGATATCTGCTCGGGTAAAACTTTTATTGCACACGGTACACTGATGCGGTTTCTCCTGCGTGTGAATGCGACGATGCAGCTTGAGGTTCCACAGTCGGCTGAATTTGTTCCCGCAAAGCGTGCATGTGTAAGGCTTGTCTCCGGTCTGGCTGCACCGATGCCTGCGCAGGTCGCTGAAGGACGAGTAACCTTTCCCGCAGTGATTGCACAAGTGGAGACCGTCCCGCTGGTGGACACGCTGGTGAACCTTTAAATTGCAGGCCTGAGTGAACTTCTTATCGCATTGGTTGCAGGTGTACGCGCCTGTGGAAGCGGTTCGGTGGGGGAGTGCGTAGCCTTTCAGAGACGCCTCGCTGACTCCAACTTGTGCATCATTAAGTTCTACAGAGTGACTGAAAGTGTGGTCCTTGTAAAATCCACCAGTGGGATCATCAGCCGAGTTCCCAACATAAAGGGAATGTCCTCTATGACCGGAATCTTCAGCAATCCCCCTGTGCGGTTCCGCGAGGGCACTCATGTCCTGCAAGTGGCCTTCTTCATTAATAAGTAAACAGTGCATGTCTCCATCCATGTTTTCCATTTCAGGGTTCACCTGTGCTGACAAAGAGGCTCTGTTTCTTCTCTTACTCTTAACCGAAGAGCTACCCTGATGTCTTTCGCGTTCCATAGCAACGTTTAGGTCATTTTGAATGGGCCCAACCAATACTACGTTACCCAATGGCCCTTCAGATCTCTCTCCAAGAACATTCAGATCTCCTATGTCCATTTTATTGCAGCTAGCCTGCTCCGTGTTGTAGCGAGTTCTGTACGAAAGACCAGGCACATCTGAAATATTTGCATAAGGTTCATTATCAGTAGCCTGATCAAGTCCAGAGCTCCAGTCGTCCTGAATCTGCTGTAGTTCCTGCTCGCTGTAATTGTGGGCTGAGAAATCAGAAGTCTCAGCTACTGAAAAAAAATAACAATGGAAATCAGTGACATGGGAAGATTAAGAAAATTAGTTTGAGCTGGTCTGTTTTGAATTTTGTTAGCATCAACTCATGACCAACTTATTTAAACATCTGCCTTAGCTGTTGAATCCAGCATAAAGTCAATTAATAAAATCAGTGTTTGTAAACTGTTCACATTTTAATCTTTTAAGAGTGTGTGTGGTCATACTACAAAACAACAGACACAACAAAGTCTGAAGTAAGACAAAGATACATTTATGTAAAATCTAAAAGCAATGACATACAGCTGGCAACTTCAAAACAGTAAGATATTTAATTTTCCAAATAGAAAACAGTAGCACAAATGCCACAGCAATCCACAAATGAAATGACTGTTCTGCTATTTCAGACATGTATCAAAGTCTCCCTATATTTTTAAGTATTAATCCAATTTTAAGTAATCAGATGTTTAAACCACACCTTCAGTATCCAATGTCCATCCGTCCTGAAGCTCCTTATTATCAGTGGTAATATACAAAGCCTCCTCTTTTAATATGCAGTCCAGTTTCCTGTCTTTTCTCTCTGTGGACTGCAGACAGCACAAAGACAGAAAGCAGATATTAAACTGCAAATTACTGAATATATAATTCGATTACAAACAGACATTATGCAATGATTGAATTCGGACATGGCTACAGGATCCAGACACAGACACTTCCGTACAGGAAACTGATCATAGAATTAGATGAAAAAATGTTTATTCAGTAACCTACACACCTCTGCCGTGTCCTTTGTTTGGTCTTCTGATCTTTCCTTTCCTAAAAGTGTGTCAGCCTCCAGCTCACAGCTTCCCCAGCCCCTCTCTGCAACGCTCTCCTGTTTGAGACCACGATCATTTTCTACATGTGGTCAAAGGTGAATGCAACTGTGAGAATATTGATTGAACAGTCCTTTAACAGTAAGTGCCCGGTGTTTTGCTTCAATGTCAACCCACTCCCTTACTTAGACTATTATCAATAACTGACATCTTTTAGAATTACTACCAAGCATTTAAAGTGTACTAATGGTCAGAAATGTTAGCATTTTATAACGTTCGAGGCTGTCATTTTGTCTTTTGCAGGCCACCATCACAAACCTCATTGACAATAAGGAGTAATTTTCAATAATTGAGACTATATTGCAGACAAACCTGACGGTGGTGGTGTTTTTTGGCCTTCCTCGTTAGATGCATGAACTTTGCAACACTTTGCACACTTCCTGACACTCGTTTCCTGAGTTTTCCACCTGGATTCGCTCCACTGCAGCCTTTTCTTCAGGTTTTCCACCTGTTCTCGACTGCGGGACAGTTCCTTCATGAAACTCTCCTCCACCAGCCGGGTGATCTCAAATATGGCCGCTTTGAAAACAGTCTCCATGACTCCGGACAGCTGAGACTGAAACGTATGTACGAGATCGGACATGATGACGAGTATAATAAACAGTCGCACCAGTCTAGATGTAGCTGCTTTCTTAGCAGCTAGTAAACAAACCAGAGCTGCAAGAATTTATCCTCCAGCTTCTCTTGACACGCTTTAACCAACCGTCACATCATCTGCTTTGGCGTTCAGGCTTTTCACGATGATTTGCGGAAAGATTATTTGCCAATTTAACAATAAATGATTATTAAATCATATCTTTGATTGGTCGGATCAGGTCTAGTGTAGCACGTGCATTGTTAGCCTAGGTTAGCGACACAAAAGGCGACCGATCCAAGGTTATTGTGCTCCTGTTTCTAAGCGTTACAACACTAACGATCCTTTATATAGTTCACATTTAAACATTATGAAACTAGATCCTAAACCGAGAAGAATGAAAGTCACGCTGAACGTCGGATGTAGAAGCGCTTCTGTCCTGCAGAGAGTATCTGGATGTACTTCCTGAAGCAAACATACGGATAGAAGTGAGGGACAACCGGCCTGAGAACTACAAACACGTGATATGATCTTCCCATCAGTATATCTCCA
>JAZGTK010021169.1:0-10723 GCA_036877625.1 Ambastaia sidthimunki
TAAAGTAAGAAGGACATCCCAATGGCCCCTTCCACAGAGGACCAAACTAACGTTCAACATGCAACGACACACGTCCTGAAATTCAACAAAACTGGATGCGCCCCAACAGCGCAACAAAAAAAAAAAATCACATTTAAACATTGCATGATCCTAAAAATGAGTAAAACACAAAATAAGAATAAAAAACACAAAATAATAATAATCAAACAAGATAAGGAAATATTTATGGCACATTGTCAAAATGACACCCAAGAAATATGAAGAGCAGTTGTGTTATTTTAAGGATGGTCAAAGCAGTATTATCATAATCCATTTTTATTATCAAAAGATTGTAAACTCACCATTTTATCAAAGTCAGCTGAAAATGTTGGGACTGTTGCAGCCGTCTAAACAGTAGAAATAAAAAACAGGAGGTCAGTGAATTATACTTATTTGTCATCTGATCTGAAACACTAGAAATACTGATTAGATCAGGAACAGGAATTAGTTGGGATCCAAATTTAGAGCCGGTATTTTTTTTACATCAGGTTCTGAATGTTTATTAAACTAATTTCCTCACTTGCTAAAATAATTTTCATCGTGAATCATGTTGTATGTTGATGATATAATCAGGAGAATACAAAAAAATTGACCAGTTGTCTGAGGATGTATATGTGACATATAACATTTAATCCTAAATTGAATCTCTTTTAAAACATTTATTTGTGTAACAATGCCTTCTAAAAATGAAACAAGGTGTTGAATTTCCTTGCATTAATGATTCTTTTTTATAAATAATTTTGTAAATGATTTACATACATGTAAACTTGATTAAATGTAAAATTATAGTATATTATTACAAAATAGATTTGTGAAAATCAAAAATGGCTATTCAAATTTTTTTTAGCAACTAACAATACTACAATATGCATTACCATCATGCTTACACAATCATGTTAGCCAATGTAGCTACTACCACATTGCCAGTAATTCACAATGTTCTCTATTAATCTCTACTAAAAGGTTAGTCTTTTCATAATGTCCTAGTTACCTTAGAAAATCCGTTAAAAGTCTTGTTGGACACCTAAACCAAATTAAGTAAACAATTAGCATGTAAACCCTCAAAAAATGTATTGCACAGGCCTGAGACACTAAAAATTGTAAAATCAAAGCAAGCAAAGGAGAAAGAGGAGAAAAGGGCTTGGGGCTGTGAACTGTGGGAGAGATTCCAGGGTCCTGAGGGTTTCCTAGCAGGACTTCATCTGTGGGCAGGAAAGATGGGAGTTTTCTCACTGTAGTCTACTCTACACTAAGCTAAGCAGAGAGACAGGAAGTCAGGTACCTCTTCCAGCTCTGTATCTATTTCTTGGTATAACTTTCCATATCTTCGGTTTGCAACTTCATCTTCAGAGAGGTCTGCGTTTTCAGGCTCTTTCTGACCAACTTGGTCAACTGCACTGGAACCTTCATTTTTCCCAGGGAAGGAGGCAAAGGGGTCTTGAGGCTGACCGGCCTCACCAGGCCAGCCTGTTGTGAAGGTTCCTTGGCCATCAGAGGAGAAGAAACCACTTCTATTACTCACCTCTTGGCAGGAGCCCTTACTGAAGTTCTCAGAGTCAGCAGCTGGTGCAGGAAAAGCTGTCCACCCATTGTCATGTCCATTTGTGTTATCAAAGACATCAGAGAGATTCCCTTCTCCACTTAACTCACTTGTCCCTGTGATTTCCAAGGAACCTGCCCACCCTTGGTTGTTTGCACTTGTAAATGAATCCCTCCTGCTGTTGTTGGCAAAAGGATCAGATGTGTTTGCATGAGCAAATAGGTCCTGATTGCTTTCAGTAGCAAAAGGGTCCGATGGGAATTCAGAGGCAAATGGATCTGCTGTCCACCCTCCTGCACTTCCTGCTTGGGTCTCTGCAAAGGGGTCAGAATCAAACCCATTTTTCTTGCTCTCTGTCTCTTGAGTGGCAAAAACTCCACTGGCTGTTGTTGAAAAAGGATCACTTCCACAAAATCCACTGGGTTCTTGCTCAGAAGTCTTGAATGACTCCATCACAGATTCACCAAAAGGATCTTTGCCCGATTTGGTGAATGGATCATGACCAGTACCAAATGGATCATGTCCTTCAGTGCTAAATGGGTCTGAACCCTGAGTTGATTCAAGAACATCATGAAATGTATTTGCTCCACCACAGCTGATGTCATCTATGCTAAGGTCAGGGTCTGAAACTGTCTCATTGAAGGTGTTCTGCTCAAGCTCTGAGATATGAGCGTCATCTGGCTTCACTGTCTCAACAGGCTGATCCCAACTGGTGGCAAATGCATCACCCCCAAACCCAGAGTCATTAGGAGTAATCTGCTCGGGGGCAATGTCAGCTGTGCTCCAGTCTGCAAAACACTCCTGGGTCACTGGTTTACCTTGTTCTGATACTGCAACTGGATTCTCAGTGCCTGTAGATTCAAGCTCATCATCAGCACTGACCCACCCCCCATTCGGTCCTGGTGCATCTCCCCATTCTTCAGCCGTCTCATACTCTGACCCTGATCCATCTAGATCAACCTGGCTAGACAAGTCCCATTGGGAACCACCCTCACCATCCTGACCTTGGTGGAGTTCCTGCTCACCTCTCTGTGTTGCATCCTGAATCTCCTGACCAAACTCATTGGTAAATATGATTCCAGGCATGGATTGCAAGCCCCCTATCTCCTCTGCCCTTTTCTCCTCTAACCCACAAACTGGCTTTTCTTCTGCCCATTCCTCTCGACTGGCTGTCCAGTCTGATTGCCCTTCGTCTACCCCCTCCTGCCCCTGTCCTGGATGCTGCTTGGCCTCACCACCCCCCACACAAGGATCACGGTCTGGGTTTGGCTCAGGTTTGTTTTCTGTATTCCAGGCTCTAACCTCATCTGCGGCTGCCTCTTCCTGAGGCTGTGATGCTTCTGCTGTAGGCCAGCCATCTGCAGGTGGCCAGCCCTGTCCATCCACTGCAGGTTGAACATTACCAGATTCCTCAGAAGAGCCAAAATCAGCTGCCCAATTTACAGTAAAGCCAGCATCTGCAGCCTAACCGGGAAAGACAGGTAGATTAGTGTCCAAACTCTACAAGTCTCCCTGTAAATACAGCACCTTAAAAGTCAAAGGTGAACATAGAGAAGACTGTACACATACAGCCATAGACTAAACTAGCATTCTGGATTAGCATTTTGGATTAGCCAATACCAATTTGAAATATTATGATTAGAGTTAAATGTATATGTTTAGACTGGGAAACAGTGTCCCACCAGAGGAATAGAACAGATGACTTCATTTTAGAGTTCATTTTGTATAACTGATAAAAACCTAAAATATTTCTGATTAAATGACCACTTAGGAAGAGATTAAATGCTTTTTAGCAAAACCTTTAAAAGCGGGTGACTAATTATGTTTAGAATTGCTTTTTTACCCGGATACTCGTGACAATACTTACAGGCTGTGCAGGCTCTGTATTTGCCTAGAAATAAACAGAGATATTTTATGTCAAATATAGCGATTTCATCTCATTTCACGTGCAAATGTAATGTTTTACGAGGCTATAAATCTAGGCCATTTCTTTTGGCACCATGGCAAGAAAAATCCCCTTTTTACAAACAGCACTTAGTTTTCTCTCCTTTACATCAGCACACATAGTTCAGAGACATTTGAAATGCAAATTATGAAACTATTTTTCACTCAGTCCTAAAAATACTTTAGAGGAAGTTAAACATATGAGAATCAGACTCACCGTCCAAAGATCCCAAGGTAGTGTCTGTGAAAAAACATTTGTGAGTTAATTTCTCTGTTGTTAAAGGACTGATAACCGTTGCATGATCAGTAACAATAAAAACGCTGATGTTAGTTCAATTGGATTATCTGTAAGTTTTACTGCATGTGTGAATGTGATACACTAAAGTGTAGCAGAGTTTGTTGAGAGGGACCTGAGCAGGTGATTGGCTCTGCCCGATAGGTGTATTAGCATCAGGCTTGAATGGATCAAAGTCCAAATCCAGGAGCGATTCTCCGGGTTTCTCATTTGGCTACAACATAAAACAGACTTAATAATAAGTATTTTAATTAATTAAGTAAGTGCTAAGTGCATTGTAACTGTATAATTTTAAACATACTGTATAAGACTTAATTCAACGTGCACTCACCTGTGGTGAGGTAACACTGATCTCAGGAAAGCCTCCATCAAACAGGTCGATTATCTGCTCCTGTTGTAGCTCTCTGGTTGGAGTAACTTTTGGAGGAGGGGGTTTTGGGGGTCCCATCTTGAGCTGACGGTGCATCAACAAGATATACATGTGCAACATCAGTAACTAATTCATGGAAGAGCATTACAATAATTACAACACAATCACATTTCGCACAGTAAGCAGGTGACCACTTTGGCTGTTATAGATATTGCTGTGTGCAATCCATCCACTGGTCAAGTTGCGTCTATTTCTTTCAATGTAAATTAGATCATTAATCACCTACAAAAATAAAAAAATGTTGATGAGCATGCAACAACGTGGCTATGTGTCATTTCCTAAATAATAATGAAAATGCATGCAGACATCGGCGATTGTTGCATAGAAAGAAGTAATTCTAGTGTTTAGGTGTAGCACACGGACAATTCTTACAAATATCTGATGTGTTTCACGCCCTACTTGTGAAGGTGATTTGGGTCGAGGTGGGCCGGGGGAGGTGGGCCTCAGTGTGTGGTTGGGGCTGGCAGCCGGGCTGCTGTCTGGGCTCTCATCATCAGGAGGGGTGGGAGTCCTGGCTAATCTCAGTGGTCCCGAGTCACTGTCAACATCAAAACATTACATCACCACAACATACATTCTTGAATAATCATTAAACTTTTTATTTTGAATATGTTGTCTTGGCAAGATTGGTAACATTTCAGTATCACACAATGTCATATTTTGAGGAGTGTTATTAACAAATAACAAGTTCTTGACACCTTCCATCACATCTACAAACTGCACCACTAAAAACATCATTATTTGCTTCAGGTCCTCTGCACTACAACTCACATTTGTGCATAAGGTTTTTACTTAAAAGTTTTCTTTCTCTAAAGCAATTGTGCCCTAAGAACACTTTAAAGTAAAACATCAATGTGCTTAATCTACAGATAGTAGTCTATGACAGTCACCTTAACCTATTTGAAAGCCCACCCTCCCCATTGTCCACAACAATATTTAAAGCCTCTCTCACTCACAGTTTCTACACAATAAAACATTCCAGGGCTTGGCATAACTACAAAGTTGAAAACTAGTTTTTGATAACCAAAAACTAAGAAATATCTTGGTTTTTAGCTGTTTAGCTGCCAATTTTAAAGCTTGTTTTAATGCATTTAAAGTCAACTTGAGGCCCCCTTGGAAGGTTTGTTGAGACCCCTGGTTAAGGAACACTGGTCTATACTATTCCACTTACCGTTTAACTCTGTAACCAGAAAAAACAAACAGAGCCAAACCGTATAAATGTTTGATCTTGCATTAACACAATTAAACATGTTTACAATGTCACGATCATGTGTTTTTGTCAAGCTCTCTGCAGATTTCAAGGTAGTAAATAAAAAGTGCTCAGATATTGTTGACCAATATTCCATTCTTAAACTTTGTCTTACCTGGGTGCTCCCTGAATCGTGAACATTTTGTCCGAGTGCTGTTCAGCAAGCTTATTCATCACTTCATACAGCTTGTGACAGACCTGGATCCAAAGAGAGAGAAAGTTAGAAACAAAACACACATGAAAAAAAAACTCTAGCATAGCGATAACTTGCCTTTGGTACCCATATAACACTACATTCAAAAACTGAAATGTGCTATTTCTTCTGCTAAGATTTTCAGTATTTTCATTGTGTTTTATTGTCTGAAACTGTACTGCACATTAACCCACTGCAGTTAATATTAAAATAGAATGTAAATGATAATAACTGCCATCGTAATAATTAAAAATCACCATTAGAGAGAAGTGATGATCAAATTAAAGGTTTTCTGGATGAGAAATTATGTTTATTAAAGAAAATTAATCCGTTTTCTGCTCTTTTAATCACATCATTGTTAACGACAGTGTTCACCAATCACATTAATGCCAACACAACATTTTCTTAATGGCATAAATATAACAAAGGAAAAGCCATTTTCTTGACATAAGGAAATTATGTTTCAGCAGTGCTGCATAAAGTTTGTTTAAAATGCGGACATTAAACATGTTTGTTATTTTGAGCTGACTTAATATTTTGAGCAAATGATTCTCCTTAATTCAAATGTAAAGTTATACACTGACCAACCAATGATATTCAAGCACAAGGGTCACAAAACTAAAGCAGAAATGGCCACAAGATTCCACATGAGTTTGTTTGTGACAGTTCGATTTAAAAAGCCATGCAGTGTAATCCACGCTTTAGGAGAAACATCATGTGCTGGAGGTTCCAGATCTTTAGAAATTAAACTGACTTACAAATGAGATCTCCTTGTGGAATCTGGCTTCCAGACCTGAGACGTTCTTGAAGGTGCTTACATAGAACCCCACCCGACTGCAAAGAGAGAGGAATACTGATTAGGATTAAGCCCTCCAACAATTGAGCAATGCTCTGGAAAAGACGAAAAAACTGGGAGTTAGAACATATTTTGTATGACAATTGGACCTCAAACAATAATCCAGCAGTGAAATATTAAGCTGTGTTAATCCGTATAAAACAAAGAAGGAAGGAAATCTTATCTACACAAAGAGCTGGCAGGGCCCAAGTGGATTGATTTTAGACCTAATCTGAATGTGTATGTGAATATACAGTGAGGGAGGGGGTGGTGTCTCCCCAGATGTCTATGGTGGTTCAGTCATGTGTCTTCAAGTCTAACCTCCAAAGTTCTACCACAATCGATACTTCTACATTATAAACACACATTGTACTAATGTAAAATTACTATTTTTGATAACCAATAATGTCTGTAAATGTTACAAGTGTATCTCAGCCATCTGTCTTGCAGGTCCAGTTGAAATGAGCAAGGCTGGAGGGCCTGGCAGACAGATTGCCGATTAGACAGATTATGTAACCAGACTGCAGCTCCAGTGAGCAAACAGACACACTGAGCTCAACACAGCAATACTGATCACTGCAGAATTCCCCAAAGCGTACATCATGCCACAAGCCAACAATACACAAAACATTACTGTATTACTGTAGAGTTCCTGTAGCTCAACTGGTACAGCATGCTGCAACACCAAGGTCATGGGTTTGATTCTCAGGGAACACATGGACAGATACAAATGTATTTCCAATTGCACTGTTAGTCACTTTTTCAAAAAAGTCTTAATGTAAAACAGTACATACAGACCCATTACACTGCTCGCTCATGTTCAAACTCCAGCCATTTAGTTATGACAGGCTACCACACAAAATCACACCAAACCTGCTATTATCATAAACACAAATATTGCCCACATCCAATACACAAATACATCAACCTCTTCTACACACCATGAATTTATGTCTAGTTTAATCAGCTCCATTTATGCATTTAGATTAGCTCAAGATAGACAATCTATGCTCTAGCACAAAATGCTAGCATAATAAACTCTGCCTGCTTTAGTGCTGTACATTCTAGTCCCCTTGAAAGTGTGAATAAAATACAACACCTCACCTCTTGTCTACAGCAGCGATGACATGAGTTCTCACAGCTATCATGCTGTGTGACTAATGGATAAATCTAGTATACTGAAATGCAAATGTATGTATATTCCAGGAAGGCCTTTATTCAAATTAAATCAATATTATTGGTCAGATCCATGTGTATTTAGGGCACCAGGCTGCCACCCTCTGAGAGCACAATAATTATACTGGGCATGATACAGCAAGCTTTCATTATGTAAGACACTCACACCTAATTATTAATCTACTCTTGAAATATAATGTTGTTAATAAAGGGTCAAACTGTGACCATATTAATCTACATAAAAGAGAATAAATCAGCAAGACAAGAGTTCTACTGTATCGGTCTTAATCATGATTTTAAGAAAGTTAATGATTCTTTGATTATTGTTAAAGCTGCAGTCTGTAACGTAAATTAATTTACACCAACAAAAACACTTATTGAGTTCATAACAGATCAGGGTTCAAAAACGTCTCCACACCTTCCTCTGATTCACAAGTTCTGTACGTTTATAATACTGAGTTCTAATTTAAGCTGTCGTGTTGGATTTTCCCATGAAATTTGAATTTGACTTAATTTGACTTCAACATACGTTAAGAAAAGTACGTAAAATAACCTGCAATTTTAGGTTCTGAACAGAGATGGCGGTAGAGATGCAAAAGTTATGATTTGCAGCTTTAATAAAATGATCCACCCTCAAGCGCTAATTTAATTAGCCGTTAGCCATAAAATATATCTCACCCATCCCAGAGCGAGGGCAGCTCATCCTGCAGGCCAACATTGAGATCATCAAAAACCCTCTGAGCCTTTTTCAAATCTTCCTCGGCCTAAACGCACAGACACAAACATAAGAGCAACTCAAATCAAAGACAGATCTTATTTTCAGGCTTTAAAAAGTCTGTATTCAAGATATATTTTAAAGACAAATGCAATTCAAACACATTCAGGCTGAGAAGAGTCATGTACTTTTGCAATCTTCTTCTCATTCCTCACTGTTGAAGTCTGGAGAGTCTCAAAATGGTGTCTTGCACTGTCATAGTCAATTAACTTCCTGCTTCTCTTCGCCACCCGAATCTGGAGGGAAAGATAAACGCTTGTGGTTACTATGGCTACCACTCAGCCAAAAATATTTGCCTTTTTTTTAGCGCTCGTAAACAATGACTGATGGGAAGGAAAATAAAAACACTCCATCCTTATTAAACATGAATTTTATTGGAATAACGTTTTAGGCACCTTGAGATCTGGGAACTGTGACAAATACGCTTCCAGTGTGTTGATCGTAGAGTCCACAAGCTTCTCGTGAAAATCTTCCCACAATGCATCACAGCTCTACGAAAGGGACAAAGCAGCCACCAATGAGATTAACCCGAGTGCATCTGACAACCACGAGACACTTAACAGCCCAGCACATCACCGCGGGAAGATAAATCGCAAAATAGCCAACAAGAGAATCTATCATTTGCATAAACGTGATTTGTCAGCTTCTGCGACATAAACAGATGAGTTCAGCCGTTGGATTTATGATTCAGCAGCAGTGAAATTAAAACATAATTAGGCTCTTACTCACTCACACAGGAAGCTGAATTCTGTTCCCCTTCAGAGAGGTGTGAGTAAACAGAACATTGTGAAGAAATATATGAGGGCTGTAGTTGGGTAAATGAGATTGAAATTCTCAGAGTTGAGTCACAGCCTCACTCTCATTTTAAACACGACATATGTCATTTTCAACTATTAATAGTTCCTGCCCTCAAACGATAATGGCAGCTGATGTAAAATCAGATGGTTCTGATCTTTCCTTGAAAACATCAGCCTTTAAATCAGCTTATTTGAATGACATTATAATCAGTACAAAATGTTTCTTAATGTACAAGATTTGAAACAATGTTAAAATGGTTGGTTATGTTCTCCTACTGTATGTTTACATGTATTAATTAATATATTTAATAATATATTTATTCATTTAATACGTTATTTAAAAAAAAACACATCTGCAAAAAGGCCATGACACCCATCCTTAAATCTTTTTTCGAGTGTTTGTTCAAAAGTCACAGAACAGATACATAAACAGCCTTTATACCCAGAGGCCCAAAGACAGGCTTATCTGAATCTGACTTATAAATTGTCTATTAAATGGTGCATTTGCTGCATAAAAGAGCCAAAATGGTTCAGTAATTTGACCCTCTTTTCTTTCAAAGATGTTATTTTAGCCTTGGCTCTGATACATAGTTTAAATCCTTCATCTGATGTGTTAGGACCACTGCCTAGAGTCTAGGCCCTAGACCTCTTGCTTGTTTAAAACCCAGATCTCTTAAGCTCAACACTTTTTCAGGACAAGTCTTCTACGATGGTTGATAATATTCTCAATTTGTCTGTATTCAAATGAACAAAACACTTAACATAGGATACCAGTCAAATCAAGCATTTATTTCATTCTCACCCACTTTCTTAACGTGTTTTGAGCATATTAAATCACACAGGAGAATTCAACACCCAGCCACTCTCAGCAGCTTTTTTGATGACCTATTACATGTGCAATTGCTCAGCATGACCTATGACCTTTTTTAATTTATCACCATTCTGATCTTTACTACAGTAACTCATTCAATAACGTATTTAGATCACAGTACAAATGAACAAATATTATATAATAACTACAAGTGTACCTTTCCAATGGTCATGACATCATCCTTGCCGTGCCAGTCAGGCTCATATACTTCATGTAACGACTCTGTCAGGTTCATAGAAGCCTGTTGCATTCCTGTGACAGTGACAAAAGAAAGTCAGTTCAACAGTACTTGCGAGTATTTTCTATGTACTTGCGTGTATTTCTGCAACGGTTGACCTTTCACAGCTGCTATGTAAGCCTTCATCTCCCTCTGTAGCCTCGAACCCTCAGACTGAGAATCAAAACACAAAAGATGAGATTAGTATCGTTTCCTATTATTCATCAAACATTATACTGACCATCTATCAAAAACTGAATTTCTCCCCTCATAAGATGATGTCATTGTTAATCACAAACGCTTTAAGCAGTAACTAAAGTTTCAAGCAGTGAAAAACAATCGCTGTCCACGGTTCTGAAATC
>JAZGTK010021170.1:0-10723 GCA_036877625.1 Ambastaia sidthimunki
TGTCTATATGGCAGTGCCTTGCATCATACAACTTGTCCTTCTTCATTTAGTGTGGGAAATAATGCTTTAGTGTGACATTTGCTCAGTCAGCAACTCACTTGGTGGTTTTATGTCCATGAAAGCAAGAACCAAGATCACATTGGATGTTTAAGAGGCACTAGAACTCTTTTGCGAGAACTACTAATGCATTTACTCATGTTACTGTTAATGATTGTCTCATTTATTCTCTGTAGGAGCTTGTACTTTCATAGGCAAATTTGGAACATGTTGTTACTGTGTCCTTATGAACTGCTCACGTTAAAGTTGTGGATAAAAACTTTGTCAATATATCTGCATGTGAATATAAATGTTAATAAAAAAAATCCTCAATATTAGAACATTTCCAAGGTTGGTTTAAATATTTTCTGTTTTTATATGAATGTTTCAGTGATTAGTCCTTGCTTTCTCTATATGTTTGATCTCATGCGGTTTTCCGGTGTTCATTCTGTCCAACCAAGCATGTGATCATGCATGAGAATTTGTGTGTGATATGATACTGATATCATAACTGTAGATTGTTCAGAAAAAGGAAATAGGATTGAACAGTAAACCTAAATAGACATCATATCTCATTCCTTTTAAAATACCATTGAAATCCGAATATTGTGAAACCTACCACATAATGGAAACATATCATAAATGCAACAGAAAACGACCTAAAACTCCATTACCTAACATGTTGTGGTTTAAAGCCACAGTTTCATATTGTTCCAAAAGCATCAGATGAAAAGCAACACTTCTGACCTTCTGAGTGCAATAAATCCAGACTTCTTCTTAAGCTTTGGAAACATAGCATATACCATATTGAAAGAACTTCTTGCGACACACATACCAATTTTGTGTTTTATGATGCTTGGAAAGTCCCAAATGTAATAATGTAGAACATGTGGTGGTATTTTGTAATGTTCAATTATGTCATTAATTGAAGTGTTAAGTGATCTGTGTCCAAACTCTTTTGTATTTGTGTATTTATACTGTATAATGATTGTCAAAGGGTGGAAAACACTTTTTTGCTAGTCCATACTGAAGTATTCCTACACTTAATCACTACAACAACAACCTGACTAAGTTTTAATAAGCAGTAAATTGGGAGTTTAAGAAGGTAAAATCATAGTTAATGGTAAATATGTTTATCCATACTAAAGTGTTGAATTAAAAAATGGAAAGAGCATATATAATTTTTTTTTTTTTTAACTGAGAGAACTATCACCTTATCCCAATAAAGACACTGGTGTGGATAATTTTGAAATGTTTTAACAACCACCCAGAGGACCATTTTATTACTCCTAAATTGTTTTTTTAAAGCTCAAGAGACCGTATTGAATTCTCAGTTGTTTAACATACAAGTATTACATTTTGTGTTAGATGTTTCTCCTCAGAATCCCTAAGAAATATCTTCTGAAAATGCTTTTTGTGGGGGTCAGTGAGTGGCAAAGTTTACTAACACAGGATGTAAAGTTAGGCTGTTTATCCTGCTGCAAAGACCAGCATAGCTGCTCACTTTTATGTTGCATGTTTGGATGCTGGAGCACTGGTGTCCTCACCAGGATTATTAACTAGTTTAATCCATCATATACCAGCCTAAAAATCCATGCTGGTCTAACATGGTCTTCCAGGTGTGGATCTTGTTTATCCCATTAGTCTTAAGATCCCACTGTTTTGGCTTTTTAAAAATACAGTTAATAGATTTAAACATGTCACAATTCTTTAGACTAAAACAACCTCATTACAGCTAATGTTATGTGAATAGAGTCTGGGGTGCTACTGTTGCTAAAAGAGGCACACCTGGACAATCATAAACACATTAGCTGCCATTAGGCCTTAAAGTCTCTATAAACTCTTCAGTGGACACACTCTAGTAAGTAATGACTTCCTCCCCCCTCTGAGAAAGACACAGGGGGTCACACCTCTACTTCCTCTCCCTCCCAGCCTTACTTTAACATGTCCCTGTGAATGAAAAACAAAACAACTGCAACAACAACAATGTTGTGGTAACACTACAGCATACTGTTGGGAGAAGACCTGTCAGAAGGTCTTCAGAAAACAGGTCACCTTTCAAGGTCACCTCAATGTAACTAATTTTACTTACTTATATCATTTATTCAAGACATTCTGATTTCTGAAAGATTTGGACTGTGAATAATGTGGTGGTATGGTAGGTATATTAATGTCTAGTGCATGATATGTCTTTTCTAGTAAAGATTTAGAAACATTTTTGGACAAACACTTCTTTCTTTTCACTGAAACCCTAGTTATAGGTCTAAACCAAAGCCTAAACCCAGGTTATTGTCTAATCCCAAGTTATGCCTATACAACAATACAGCATCTTTGTATGATTTATTTTGCATGAAAAGCAACAGATTACAAATTCTTCTGTGAACAATGCAAATGTTAATTTGGTGTTGCTTTTTAAAGACATTTGGATGTTGTGTTAGAATCCTTGTTTACCTTAGAGACCAAACTGTAGCAGTAAGACCAAACTGTCTTTTACATGCGTCCACCTGCAGGCCCACCCCTCACCACCAGCTGAGAGTGAAAAACAGACATAGAACTAAACAAAGAGCAAATGTTGAATTAAACTCCACACTATATCCTTCTGAATGTTACATAAAACATACATCAGATCTGTGTCTATATGGCAGTGCCTTGCATCATACAACTTGTCCTTCTTCATTTAGTGTGGGAAATAATGCTTTAGAGTGACATTTGCTCAGTCAGCAACTCACTTGGTGGTTTTATGTCTATGAAAGCAAGAACCAAGATCACATTGATTGTTTAAGAGGCACTTGAACTCTTTTGTGAGAACTACTAATGCATTTACTCATGTTACTGTTAATGATTGTCTCATTTATTCTCTGTAGGAGCTTGTACTTTCATAAGCAAATTTGGAACATGGTGTTACTGTGTCCTTATGAACTGCTCACATTACAGTTGTGGATAAAAGCCTTTGCTACATGTGAATATAATGTTAATTAAACGCAATATTCAGTAATGGAAAATTTCAAAGGTTGCTTTTTCATGTCTCTGTCACTTTTAAGATGTGTATCTTTGTTGGTACTGTGACAATAGGTACTGTATTCAATAAAGTGCATACTTATCTACCATTAATGTAGTATGTACAGTTATGACTTATGTGTGTAGGATAAATACCTACCTGGACATACTACATTGGCCATGTTTGCATTGACAGGTGACGTACTAACAAAAAACAAAAACAATATTTCACCCAGGTCCTGGTAAATGTATAATTAAATCTCAAGGTATAAATTTATCAGTACCTGTATCACTTAAAAACAGCCACCTCATATTTTTTCAATATTTTTTAACTTTTTGAAATTGGTGGCTTCTTAGATCCTGTGGCCTCATGGGATTGAATACTGTCCATCTGGGTATACCTTGCCTACTGTTTCATTACATACAGAATATTTGGACCTACTACTCATGTCACACGCTGTTTTTAACATACCATATGGCAGAGAAATATAGTAGGCACATTTAGATACTGGGCCTGCCTGTAAATATTACTAGTTTGGGATTTATTTAATGAATTAGCAAATTACGTTTTACACTGAGAGTAAAGATAGTAAGAGACAGGAAAAGAAGCAAACTGGCTATAATACTGCATCCCCTATACAAACCCATACCAGCATGAATTGGTAAAATTAAGAGATAAATCATTAAGAAGTTTTCTCCTTTCAAGGTTTTACACTGATTGTGAATAGCAGTAGCAATATTAACTATTAATAACTATTGAATTTGTTTATCTCGAGCAGTCTGTGTGTATGAGAAGGAGCTTGTATTCATTTAACCAGTATTTTAAGCCAGAAGTGTTGAACCCAGGAGATGAAGCCTGGAGAAACAGAAGAAGAGGGAGGAAGTGTGAAGACCTCACCATTTGGTAAATGTGTGAAGGTACACTCACCTATATAATACACAAGAAGACATACAGGGAGGCATTAGAAGAGAGGACACAGAAGGTAACAGTCATTCTTTGGAGTATTAGAAACACAGAAAAGAAGACTTTAAACCATTAAAAAGTATTTATCCATTACGATTATGGTCGATGAGTGTTGATTTGATGCTGATAAACTAAAAAGAACAGCAAGAAGAAAGGAAATCTACCACAAAAATGTTGGGTGTGGAAATGTACCCAAGTTTGGCCCTGGGACCTCAGAGACTGGGTGACTGCTTTTACAGAGGTAAGACAGAATTCATATTTTTTAATGGAGTGAGAACCACAGTTTCCTCTCCACATACCATAATAGCATGCATGCATTCAAATGGTTATGAATATTTTGCAGATATGTGCTGCTATATTAAGAGTGAGATGAAGTAACAAAATACATCTGAGAACATCATTTTATTTACCTAGTTTTGAGTGATATGAAGAACTCAGATTACACTTTATTGGACTTTAAGTCCAGTTTAGACATTCTACTAACTATAAGTAACTTTGCAACAACATGCCAACTAATTTTCATTAATTTGCAACTATGTGTCAACTAACTCTAACGCTAACCCTAACTGTTAGGTTAGGGTAAGTGTTAGGGTTAGGATTGAATTAGTTGACATGTACTTGCAAAGTTACTTACAGTTTGTAGAATGTCAGTTGGGGGACCATCAAAAAAAGTGTTAGCAGATATTAAGCAGACAGTCCACTAATACTGTAATGACTTGTAGTTGACAAGTAGTTACTTTTAGTTAGAAGAATGTCTAAAGTGGACTATAAAAATGAAGTGTGACCAGAACTAATTAATTAATTAGGTGTAAGGTCTGTTGTTAGGTCTCAAATTGGAGTTCTATATGAACGTTGAAGGGGAGCATGTTTATTTAATTTGACCAATCACAACACTAAAGCAAGCATATATGAACTGCTGCTTAGCTCACTCCAGCATCACTCCACATCAACTCCACCTTATATCTCATTATTAAACTTAGTTTGAATGTTCCTAAAGTACAAAGGTACAAAACTGTTTACCTTCACTTCTATTTAAGGATTATATTAACATATATTATACATATATAACATATACACACTCATACATAAACTAAACTCTGCAGGACACTGGCCCTACAGGTACCAATTTCCCCATCCCTGTATTAGAGGAACCCCTAAAGATATTTTCTGCGCATTTGTATGAATAAACAAAAGTTAAATGTGGCATCTTGCTGTAGTTAATTCTGACTAACATGTTATTATTTGCCACCTGTAGATCGTGAGCCCTCAGCACATGTGCCGTTATACCCAACTACATGTGACATGGCTGCTCGCGGTCTGCCCCCTCGACTTCTGCAGCCACCTCCTGCCTCTGCTGAAGCTCCTGGGAATCCTCAGGATACTGTCAAAATGGAACTTGAGAATGCATCACTATGGAAACAGTTCAGCTCAGTTGGCACTGAGATGATTGTTACGAAGAAGGGCAGGTGAGCATGTTTATTCTGAATATCAACAATCAAAATTACTCAAAATGATGTGGTACTTTACTAAGTTGTTCCAAACTAAAAATGGGTCAGGGTTACAATTTTAAAATATTCCTTTTTCAAATTTCTTGACCTTTCTCAACTTTTTCTGTTCTCAGGAGAATGTTTCCTCAGCTGCGAGTGAAGCTGTCAGGATTGAACCCATCACTGCGTTACATTCTTCTTCTAGACATTGTACCTGTTGATTCCTCTCGCTACCGCTTTCAAGACAACAGCTGGCAGGTAGTGGGTGGGGCAGAAGCTCGGCTGCCAGACCGCGTCTTCATCCACCCAGACTCACCAGCGACTGGGGAGCATTGGCAGAATCGCACCATATCGTTCCACCGAGCCAAACTGACCAATAACACACTAGACGCACAAGGATATGTAAGTAATTAATTGTCAAATTATTTGTTAATTATAAATTAATTATGTAATGCCTAACAACAGTTAAATAGTTAGAATTTATTTTATTAAACTTTAATTAGCTCTGAATAAATGATAACAATTATAATTTTAAAAAATATTTTTTATACATTTTTACAAGTTAGTTCCCCTCAAGTTTAAGTCTTCTAAATAACCTCAGGTGTAGTTAATTACATTAACTATGGACATTTCAGTAGAATAACGTTTCCTTTTAAACAGTAAATAAAAAAATTCTTGTTTCATATTTTAAACCTAAATTGTGTGTGTATGCCTTTTTTAAATTAATGCCAATTGAAATTGAAAATATGTTATCTAATAAAATGATGTTAATACATTTTAAAACATCCAGATATTCAGAGGGCCATTGTATATGTACATTTGAATATTGGTCTGCACTAATAATCCAGACTAAAACCAAACTGATTTACAACCTTTTTTCTCCCAAAGATAATCCTTCATTCTTTGCATCGATACCAGCCACGTGTCCATCTGATCGAGGCCCGTGATGTGCTGATGTGGGGAAGAGCTCAGCACTCTTTCACCTTCCCTGAAACACAGTTTATTACAGTTACTGCCTACCAGAACAACAAGGTGCAAAAGAAAGAAATTTGGACAGAATAATATATCAAAAATGTTAACACTTAAATAACTTTTGCTTCAAACACTTTTGCTTTTAAATAATAAAAGTAAAAAAAATACTGTTTACATCTGTACCTTCACTTGATTGTTTCTTGAAAAAATGTCTTAAAGAGTATTTTTCAATATCTTGTAGATAACTGAACTAAAGATCAACTCCAATCCTTTCGCCAAAGGCTTTAGAGAGAACGGAATGAACTGCAAGAAGTAAGTTACACACACACACACATATATCCATACAGTTAACAATTTCTTATGTAAACCTCTTTTAACTCTTGGATTAAAAATAAAATATTCTTTTCTTTCCCAGACAAAGAGAAGCAAGGTTAAAGAGGAAAATTACACCTAATCAAGAGGAATCCTTGGATATTGGTGAGAAAATTTATGTTGGGTTATTTACTTTAGAATCAACAACTAATCAAAACAAAGACACAAACTAAAACATCAAAGTTTCTGAAGTTTGATAGTCTGAAACATTGTTTATCAAAATGCAAGCCAACAACAGTATCTAGTTGATTTCTCAATTACTGGTTTCCTAAACATGAGTGTTCCCTCTGCTTCCTTTTTCAGAGTCATGTGACCCGTGTGATTCCACTGAGCTTCTCCCACAAACTGTGGAACTCTCAAGCTCTGCTCTCTCAATCATAAACACCACTCTTCCTATTACAGACTCAAGCTTTCATACAGAAGTACCCTCTCTGCAAGAACAAACAGTGTCTGGCCAACCACTTGTCCTTAGTCAAGCATTCTTGACCACTGAGATGTCTGACATAGAGAATCAACCACAAACAACCTCTGAAAATAATGTAAACAACACACTGATAGATGGGTAAGTCCTATAACTTCATGACTACAAGCAATTTTTACAATTAACAACAAATGTCATTCTTTTAGAGCAAGTTATTGAAAAATGGTTCTTCTCTAACAGGTCTGGTCAAATAATGGGCCTTTCTGGATACACTTCAACTTTTCCAACCTCTCAACTCAGCTCCTCAGCACACACATCAGTGCCTATGCCACAGTCAACTTCCATCTATTCAGTGGTATCCTCCACACAGAATTCTGATCTCGAGCTTCCTCAGCCTTCCACGATTGCCTCTCAACCCTCTATGGCCACATATTCCTCTATGCCTTCATCTGAATATCCTGCTTTAAATTCCTCCCCAATTATGCCCTCCTCTACAACCTCTCCTCCAGGCTCATCTTATGCTTCTATCTCTCATTCAACCCCTTCGCACCTTCACCCCTCTTCATCCTATCACATTCTTCCATCAGACCAATCTCAGGACAGCCTGAGTCCCCATACACCTACAAATCCAACTTTCCAATCTATCCCACCATCCTCTTGTCAAGCTTCAGGCTTAACTATTGACCCTGCTCAAAATCAGGTAGATGATAGTGGATTAAGCTCATCCAGTGCAACAACTCCTGCTGTCCAAAATTCAACTCAAACATCTTTTCCCTTCCCCCCGGTTCAGTCTTCAAACAATCCTGACCCAACATCCCCTCCATGCCAAAGCCTACCTCAAACTGCCCTTTCTTTCCCTGCTGTGGCACAGTGCAACCCTAACCCCATTTCCACCCCATCTGACCCAGACACGACTCAAACTGCTTTTCCATTTCCTTCTGCTGTACAGTCCACCCCTAACGCTATAATGACTCCTTCAAACACAACTGCCTTTCCCTTCCCCCTTGTTCAACAGAATCCTAGCCTTCACCTAAGTAGTCTTGGACCTACTCAAACTCCAGCAGCTGGTTCTTTCCCACTTTCCCAATCATTTTCTACCTCAGGTTTGAGCACTATGCCAGCAATTTCAAACCCAATTCACTCAACAGCTGGACATTTGTCCTTCCCACCCACCAATATTGTCCATCAAGTACCTATACAGTCTGTTCCCAACACTCTTCACCCCACTACAGCATACCCAGTACCTTCATTCTCTGGACCTCTGCCCAAACACAACACTCCTGGATCTAACTCTGCTCCATCTCACACTCCTTACCCCTTCCCTACTCATATTTCATCTGGATCGCATCCCCTCCAGAGCCTAGCTCTGCCATCATCCAGCTCTATCCATAGTGTTCCTGCAATTCCTAACACAACCCAAATTCAGCCTCCCTTTACACAGTCATACCCAAATCCCTCCTTCCCGCACATTCCATCCCAAGCAGTAAACCCCCCTCAGATCTCATCTCAGTCCTTTCCTCCCATCCAACCATCAAACACCTCTCAATTACTGCACCCTTCCCTTTCAAATCCCCCTGTTCCTTCAAACCAAGCCCATCCACAATATACTGCCCCTTCAAATGCATACCCTGCTGTTGCTCCTACTGAGATAGGAACCTTCCCACAACTGAATTCTGCTGCCCCCTATTTGTCAGATATGGTACTACACCCATCCTTGCTCCCCTCTTTGGATCCCTCACTCTCCTCTTCTGCTCCTCCCTCTCTTTATAACCCCTTTCCTTCCTATCCACTGCGTCTTTGCCAAGACCCAAGATCCTCTCTGCATTTACCCCTAAGGCATATTTATAGACAGCCACAGCATACCCATACTCATGGTCAGGGGTCTTACTTTGACCTTGGAGGAAGAGCAGTATTCTGATAATAAATTGAAAACAACATTAAGTTTTCCAAAGATCAGATTATGACCAAGATCTGCCAGTCTGTATCAATGTATTAATGTTCTGAAGATGATGAAAGCACTCCAAGTTTTGTTACAAAATTATAATTTTAAGGCTGCATTGGAAAAGCTGTGCTGCTGACATAAGAGAGATAAAAAATAAAAAACAAAATGTTGTTTTCTACTGTAATACTTTCTTGTACTGTTATAGGTTTCTAAAATGTAGCATAACTAATCTTTAATAAACAGATGTAAATGTTTCTTGTTTCTATTAGTGCTTAAATTACAAAATAAAATGTGAGTTTTTGTTATTTTTGATATTATTTAATTTTGAAAATGTTACACAGCTGACTACAGAGATTTTAGGGGAGTTGTTAACTTTTTGTTTTTAGTTTTTTTCTTTGGTTTTTAGCCAAAGGCCCAATTATAGGTGTTATAGAAATGCTTATTTTGTATAGCAGAGGTTTTGTATTATGGTTTTAAACACCATGGTACTGAATTGTTCTGTGAATTTTATTCTCCATACTAAAATTCTAATATAACATTTTCTTAATATGTTTTGTAACATTAACACTTGCAAATAAAAGAATAACATACATTCATGCAAGGGTCAACTTTTAAATGAAAAGTTAAACTGTGTTCCCAGGACAGAAATGCTTTTTACAAAACCAATTACAGGTTTACTGTCATATGTGTTCATTTCCAGTAATTTCTTCAGTTTATTTTCAGTTTGTTTGCCAAAATAAATTTTTGTGGTTGTTGTGGAATTGTACAGTGGTTCCAAAAACTTTGGACAATCTTGGACACTTATGTTACAGTTAAAAACTTGCAAGGAACTATATAAAAAAAAAGGAATACAACATCACAACATTCAAAATCTAAAACTACAGCAGCACTTGCAAACAAATAATTCTAGATCCTTTCTGGAAACCACTTTTGCAGATTGTCCCAAACCTCTCCACTACACATTTTTTTCAGGAGACTACAAAAACGGTCAGTGCCTAAGGCCTTAAGGGCTGCACCTTGGCATTGAGTGATAGAACACCATTCTTTCACAGGATATTCCCTTATTTTGGTGTTTTGATAATAGTGGTGCAAAACCATATGCATGGTTGCTTCCTTTTTTTGATAAGCCAGCTCGGGCATTTCCAGTCAACTGTCAGCAGTTAAGATATCATTTTTGGTTATTGGAGGAGAAAGTGTAAAAACTGATGGTCGAATTGAATTTTGTTGAGGAACATTTTAGTATGCTGATATGTCTTTTCATCTTAGTTTGCGTTGGAACAACTAAATTAATGCAAGGTCTGATTATTTAACTGATTGTATTTTGATTACTGTGCTAGTAAAGCTACCTCAAAAGACTTGCAACATGCAGTTATTTATAAGTTATTTATAAAACGTTTTTTATAAGAGTGTTTTATACATATAGTGAATTGGGCTAAGATCTAGTAGCCATAGAATATGATTTGATATAAACCATTTAATGAATTATCGCACCCTATAGAGGGGGTCTCATTATCCTGGAGACCACTCCCATC
>JAZGTK010021171.1:0-10723 GCA_036877625.1 Ambastaia sidthimunki
ATTAAGTCTAAACCTCTCAAATTTGCTGACTGTTATCTCTTGAGCTGCCGTTTTGAAATCCATCTAAGAATAAAACCAAACTCCAAAAGTCTGTCTGTAATTGTTACAATTTATGATTTTACGACGATATAATTTAAACAACATTCCATTTTAAGGTTACAGTCCACCATCGTGATCCCAGCAACCGAGTCAGCTTTATGAAATTCTGGAAGTGTGCTTAACTACATAAACACATATGCCTGATTGTAATTCCCCTCTCCAGACCACCTTTTTCATGCATTCCAGACATTTTTTTTGAACTGTGCTATTTATCCGTTTGGCAGACACTTTTACCCAAAGCGACTTACAGTCCATTCAGTGTATAGGCTACATATTTTTATTAGCATGCGTGTATTAGCATACAATAAAATTCTGTTTGTGTTTGATCGCCAGACAAATAGCTGTATATAATGAATAATAATGAATAAGGCATTAGCAAGGATTACAAATGCTTCGTAAGATGCAGGACTTTGCATTGAACTTCAGAACCTGGAGAACCTGGAGAACCTGGAGCTCTGCGTTGCGTTCACAGCTGGTCACTTTTGGGACAGGGAAGGTGTGAGATCATAGAGGAACCCGCCTGGAGTCACGGGGGCTGGTTGATCAATTCTGTTGATACAGCTGCGCTGTGCTATTAGCTTTGAGTCCGTTTGTGGAGGGCCTTCCGTACCCTGCGATTTCGGCTGAACTTACGAGGTGACCACCAAGGAAAGGTTTATGCACACAAACGCGTTCAAGCACACGTGCACACGCTTGCGGGATCCTGAGCTGAAATACACGTTCTGTTGTTTTGGGAGACGTTCCCGGGACTTTAAGCTTATTTTGGAGCTGGAAATGAAGCGTGTGGCTGCACACCCATCACGGCGATTCGTGTGGAATAACAGCGGAGAGAAGACAGAAACATGCACAGGGAAAGACATGCAGACGTTCCAAACCTAAGACGAAGGAGCGTTTTTGTGCTAATGAGACTCTTAATTTAAAACATAACCATTGAGTGTCTGCCGTCTGACATTTGAATCCAGCTCAGATTTATCTTAATCAAATCAAACCACTTGCCATAATTCTGAAACAAGTATATACAGATACATGACATAGTATGCAGTTAATTTTATTATATATAGTTTTGTATGCTGTGGTATACAGTAGACTTTTGTTGTATCATTATACATTATATTGTATACAATATATATTATTTTATTATTATTATTATTTATGTGTACATTAATAATGTAAACACAATGTCTTTCTCTTTTTCACAGAAACTATTTAGTTATTAAATTACGTTTTTTTACCGTAATAACGCAAGGTTGTTGTGGCTGACTGCACAGGCAGTTGCTTAGGTGTTTTGAGCAGTTGTTAGCATGTTGCTACGCACTTGTTGGGCTCTGGGTATTTGCTAGGTGGTTGTTAATCTGTTCTGGAAGGTTGCCCTGCTCTCTGGCGTGAATTTCACCTTTTATCATCGGCCAAGTTCTGGTGCTTAGAAAAGCAATGGTGTGCATCTCCTGAATGATTTAGGGTATCATTTATGACATAGTTTTATTTCTAACCATAAATTAAACATTGTAAGAGTACATTGACAAAAAATGTGTCTGACTTAAGTTATTACGGTATAAAAAAGTGAGGATTTAAAGGCAGAGTAGGCAGTTTCAAAAAACGTTTTTATACTGGTTGAAAATCTCTTCGTGTCCTGATAGCAATTATTATGTGGTCTAAATTTATTTGAAATTTACTTGAACTTGAACTTATTTATTTAAATATATATCTTCTGTGAAAGGCGCAGGACCGTGAGATGTTCGTCCAATCGTTGCGTTCGGTCTGAATGCAATGATAGGATGTCCTACTTGTCTGTCAAACTATGTATTCATTTATGGGTTGGAGGTGTGATTTTAGAGAGCGCTCTGAAGAGAAGTTTGGATCCTAGTTTGCATAGTCACACATGCATCTAGTACCATATGAAAAAAAAATGTTTACCCTTTAAACACACATGAGTGGGGTTACAAACACTCATTATGTAGCAACAAGCTGTGGAGAAAATTTCATACAGGTTTGTAGATGCCATTTGATAAAACAATGTCTAGTAATGGAAGTCATTTGTACAGTGCACACACACACACACACACACAACCTACTGTACACTTTGCACTATTTTAAGTTGCATATTTAGTTTTAGCAGTGACTACTTTTATAATAACATAACAGTTTCTCAAAAACAAATGAAATGTTTCCACATTTCTGATTTTCTATTTTTTAATTCAATGTTTTATTTTTATTTTTTTTTGAATTTTATTTTATGTTTTATTTCCAAACATAACATGACTCCAGGGGAACTTGAGAATTCTGGCCAACACAGCACATCGTGTTCATTTTTCATTCTCGTCACCGGCATCAGATGCGCAAACCTCGGTTAGCTTTTCCCATGGAAAAACGAGGACTCTTCCTTTGGATTAAATGCAGCATCACGAACAGCTGATTTGCAGACATGTCAGCAAATTTACAGAAGCTTGTGTTTGTTAACACAAATGTGCTTCTGCTTTCTGAAGCTATAAAACGATAATACAGGACCAGCCTTTCATATTTAGCTAGTTTATCGTTGCTTTAATGGTGCTTTTGTTCAAACATTTATCCATTTGCTGACACCCGATATCTTTGTAGATTCTGAGTTTTATTGGCCTGCGAAAACCTGATAAAGATTTTGCTAGTGTAATTAGGCTAATATGTGTAAAGAGTTGCAAGTTAAACATTGTTATCTTTCCGATGTCTGTGTGTGTGTGTTTAACTGATTAATGTTTGTTTGGATGAAACATTATGTCCTGAGAACCAGTTTCTTTTAAACTGTTCTGTTTAACACGGTTAAAAGGTATAATGCATAAATTGTTAAAGCAAATATAAAAGTCTTCATAAACGTTCAGGAATGTTTATGAACAGAATATTTGTGGTGATGTATTTTTAGACAATTATTAAAGAATATGTTTAACACAGCAATCTGTGAGTTTTTCCTGGTTTTCATATTATTTTGAGATTGTCAATAGGGATGTGTATGCAAAGTGGAAGTGAATGGGGACTAGGAATTCACAGCCGTGGTCACCATTCACTTTTGCTGTATGGAAAACAAAGAGCGGTTTGGAGATTCCTACTTGTGTTTCTCTGTCAATTTTGGGTGAACTGTCCCTTTAAAGAACACACAGAGAAACTAACATCAAATTTGAAATGTTTTGAGTAAATGATTACAAACATATTTTCTCTCAGAGCACACCCCAGTGATGGATGATGATAAACAGAGGACCTGGCAACCAGTGAGTCTGTTTCATTATGGCATGACACAAGTCCAATCTAACATCTGTATAATCACACACATACACCATTCTAGCACAAAACGAGTAACACACACAGCACATATGTGGATAAACTAAGAAGAACTGATTAATCAGAGATTGTTTGGATGCTGTGAAAGATTATGAGTGAGAATGATTAACACTGACATTAAGGAGTTTTTCATACACCTTTCTTAAAACCCCACCCCCCCAAAGACATGTGAGCCAATCAGAATTCAGCAAACTTGAACATGCAAAATGATTCACAGACAGAGAGTGTTTCTGATTGGCTAAAAACATGCAGGCTGTGCTTTAGCACAGTTTTATGTGATGGATCTACTGGCACTGTAGACCAAGCTGAATCTTCTGGGACAATTAAGCACCTAAAACATGACCAGCTTTAAATTGCTCAAAACGCCAAAATCTCCAAACCGGACCAGCATGGGCAGACTAGAAGTCAAACAAACAAGATTTGGCTGGTTCAAGATGTTTTTATAGCAATACCTTCAACCTCTTTATCTAGAACTGCAGTGTTCCCAATAAAATCTGCTCTGTTTCTTCTCATACTTCTCATATCTTTCATCAATTATGTACTTATGTAAGTATACTTACAAATAGTGATTTGAGCAAGTCCTGGGGACAGGAAATAAAAAGGTTTATGGTGCGTGCAAAAGCGAGTGTGAGCGTTTGAGCACAATGCCAGCTGCTGAAAATCTACACCGGTGAGAACACAAAGCTGATGGATCCCTGGGCAGCATCAAAAAAGTTCCAGTACCTCTTCTTGCCAGCTTCATTTGTACTTTAAGGTTCTCGCAATCAAAGATCTTCTCCAGTACACCATTGATGGCTCCAACAGTAACAGACCTGCTCCTCAACTCCTCCTGATATACTAGCTTCAATAACCTTTTATTTCGAAGACCTTGATTTTTCTGTCCCACAGCCCATTTTCTGGTCTTTGTTTATTGTGGTTTAAAACTGGGACCCTGAAACAATAATAGGAGTCCAGAAATACATTCTTCTCCAAAAAATTTCATGGACCACCTCATTGAAAACCACAAAATCACTATGATGTTGAGTACAGAGGTCTAGCTGGTGCTGGACCAACATGCTGGTCAACCATCATTGTCTTTCTGATGAAGCTGGTTGGTCAAGGAGTGAAGGACCAAGATGGTGGTTAAGCTACTTCAGAAACCTGGTAGGGACACTAGCACATCAGCATTCCAGGCCAGGGATCCATCTACAACGAGTTACTCATCCCACTCAATTGGACCGTGGGAAGATTCCCCCCATCTTCCCCCCACCCTAAAACAGAACAAACTCAAAACAAACAGAGAACGTCTCTGGATAAAAGCCTCACGATGAAGCTATATTTAACTGCAAACAGATAAGGAAGACATCACCCCTACTTCCTCTCTCTCTCTGTCTCCCCCACCAAGGCCTCCATCACACTATTACTACACTTACACTTGAGAAAATCTAGAATTAAAGCAACAGTACACCCACAAATGAAAATCCACTGTTTGCCTCTGGCAAACAAATAGTCTTGAATAGTCTTGAATAAGTGTAGTCTTGAATAAGGTATCAACAGTGAATAAAAGTTATACTGTTGTCAAAGGCTTACTGTTGTCAAAAAGCAATGTGTACTTTCAATGTAAAAAAAAGTGATGTCAGTGGTGGATTATATGGAGAATTCATTGCCAGTATTGGCAAGGACAAGAATATATAGGAATATATAGGGGAAACAGCTAAACCAAAGACAAGAAAAGTGGGTGGAAAACTGGAGGTGAACCTGAGATCTGTTTCCAATTATAAGCAACAAAGGAAAAATGTGAGGAAATATGGTTGAACCGTCCACATGTTCTTCTCTATGTTCTTTTGTTCTCAGCTCGTTGTGGAAGAAGAACAGGAGATGCAGAGGAGGACAGAACAATGTGAGATGAAGCAAAAAGAAAGACAGACTAGTCAAAAAGAAAGTGTAGGGAATGAAGGCAAAAGGAAGGAATCTCTTAAGAAAGAAAGAGAGAAAATATGAGATAGATGGGGTGATGTGGACCAAGGAAAGTACCTGGCAGGGCTGAGTGGAGGTTGTCTAAGCAGATTCGTGTTGATTTAAATCATACTGTGGAGGTTTATGTTGTGCAGTGATTATATGGTAGGTTGCCAGAAGAACACTGGAGTGTGTGGAGGAGTAAGTGTGTGTGTGTGTGGTTGTGATGGAAGAAAGGGAAATTTAGAAGTGCTTACGAGGCCCTAAGTGCACATAATACACCACAGAACACCACATGCCTTTCTGTAGCCATCCATACAACCCACTCGCTGCATAGACACTCATGAAGTCTGAAAACCTTTGTAAATCTAAACAGTACGCCCCCTCACCAACAGTGGTCACATATACAAATCCCACTTGAATAAAAAGCAGATTGTGAATATTGGCTGTGGAGCTTCAAAACGGACAAACGCAATGTTAGAGACTCGTGTGCAGAATTCCAAGTCTTCTATATCCAAGCTAACAGGGAATGTTTTCAGAACGTTGGCTAATGTTCAAAATGATAAAAAAAAAAAAACGTTTTTGCAGTAATGTTAGAAGAATGTTTTTTAACATTATCATATATATTGTTAGTGGAACGTTTTTAAAAAATGTTACAGAATTTAAAAAACGTTTAAATAACGTTCCTATAACCAAGCAGTAATGTTAATACAGCATCTAAGAAACTGGACGTTTTGAATGTTTCTAGAACATAGATTTTTAAGATGTTGCCTAATGGAAACTTTAGGGAAATGTTCTTACAGCCTAAAACTGTTGGCTGGGGATGACAGCTTTGAAACGAAAATCAATGATGACAGAATGTTCATGTTTTCAGAAAGTTTCTTCTCTGAAATTATCTTTTAGGAAAATGCTCACCAGATTTAAAGTGTGGTTTATTCCCCCCAACAAATATAAACTGGCGTTTTCAAAATGTTGTTTGTGTATCCCAACCAATGACTCCAATGGAGTGAGTCTGGGGTTTGTCTCTCTGTTTGTCCAACCAATAGCAAATAGAGAGAGTGTTTCAGAAACCAGTGACAATAATGACAAAGAAATAATAACTAACACACACACACACACACACACACACACACAAACATATCCTTCATTCCGTCTGGTAGGCCAAAAACGTCCATTGCTCATCTGTGATAATATTGACTCTGTATTTTGGGTTTCTGAGCCCAGCTGGTTTTGTGTCAGGGGACTTTGGGCTTTGGACAACAGTTCCCACTTATATAACACACACCATGTACATATGCATACACACAGAATGTGCACAGTCACCCAAAAACCAGTTAACATTAAAACGATAGATTTCTTGTAAAGGCACAAACTTCTACAATACCGAAAATTCAGCTATTGTATTTTAATTCAAGTTAAAACATAAAAATAAACTTGGGTAAAGTTTTTTTTAGTCTTTGTTCTTTCTTATGTTTCAAAATCTAAAAATGTGTGCATCACATACAAATCTGTATTTGCATTATTAAATTAATTTTCATTTGGTAGCTAATTACACAACCTTTAACCTCTTCTCACACAATAAAAGTTGTCTCAGAATAAACAGCAATGTTACTGTGTTTACACGTTACTCAAAATGTACATTTAGCTTTAGAAAAACTCATAATTTGGCAGATATCTGTGTGCAGATATCATGATGATCAGAGGACAGGAGCATGTGGAACTCACTGTGTATGTTCTCATGGCTCCTCACGTCTCTGCTCGGCACCCTAAACTTTCCCAGATTTGTTTGTGTACATGAAGAGCCGTAAAGTCTAAATTATTCGTATACTGTGAGAAAACCATCCAGCGGTTCTCCTCTCTGTCATTTGGGAGCGTGCGCATATGTTCAGAAGCAGGAAAAGGCTGTGGAGAGCTTTTCTGTTCACATGCCGTTGGCGATCATGAAATCTGGCACGGGTTTGCGACTTATGGGTGAACGTTTGGAAGTTTTGAAACATTTCAAAAAAACATTCTTCCCCACACGAACTTTTGAGGGAAGAGCGGTACGGCAGAGTTTGAAGCAATCGGTCTCTCAGACGCAAACGAATACAGAGAGAGTGAATTTTCCTCGCTTTTCGTTCAACATTTTTGCCTGATTTTCTCGTTTGTGGTGGAGTTATTTTTTAATGAGACACAGTGGATTGCAGCTTTGAATGGAGAAAGAAATTTGTGCTTTTTAACACAAAGCATCTTACGCAGATCGTCTGTAGCTGAGTTTCACAATCAGTCTGGGATTTGGCTCGCCGGATACGTCCCTCAGTACAAGCACCTTGGCAAATAGTATCTGAAGAAAAACTCCAGCAATAAATGACTGTGAAATATCAAGACGATTCTTTGTTATGGGCTCGGCAAGGATGCAAAGCGTTTGACATTGTGTTTTATAGAAATAGTTCACCAAAAAGACCAACAATTCTTTCACAATTTTCTCACACCCATATATTTTCTCTTCTAGAATGTCCAATCTGCTCTTATTTTCATGCATTGGAAATAAAAGTGATTCACACAGCTGAGATTCAAAAAGGTCCATAAAAGTTTAGTTTATAGCTTAGTGTCATAGCACATAGAGGGTAAATCAATAATGAAAGTAGTGTCCTTTCAGAATGAACTTACCTTTAAAATAACCCTAACAAAAAGTACTAAGATGGTACTTTTTTTTGTAGCCACATCGTATTCAAATACTAATAATACAATGAGTCATATTATTTACATGTTCTCCAAGGTTCTTTAAAGAACCAAGGAGTCATGGTAGATTCTAAAAAAACAAACGCTCTACAGTGCTTCTAATGGTGGTCAATGGTTCTATTCAGTGAAAGTAAAAAAAAATGTTAGAGTAAATATTAGATGTGGTACAAGAACACTTTGCAGAGAAGATTTCATTGTTTATGAAGGAGGAAAGTTTGTTTTCAATACCGTGATTCAGTCCAAATGAACGGATGACACGCACACAGATTCCAAATGCTTGCTCTTTATTTAATAACTCTGAAAGCTTTCACATATTAACGCAGCTGTGGTGCTGATTTTCCCTGATTTTGTGGTTTTGAACAGTGAAGCAGATTGTTGCCAGATATTCATCTGATGAAACTGTCATGTGGCTGTTTTGTGGTTTTGGAGTCTTTGCCGTGCACTGAAAACCAAGCTCGACCTTTATGAATTTTATGGAAAAATATATCCAAGAAGGGAAAGTTAGGAAAGGGAGGGACTGGAAAAAGTCCTCTTCTCTAATGAAATGTTAATCTTACAGACTTGTCCTCAAAGATCTTTGGGCGTTACTGTACATCTTCATAAATCTGGTTATTCTTTCATTTCATCTTCTGCTTTGCAAAACCACGATGGAGAAGCTGGAGTGGTTGAGTCACTGACTGTCCTTCATCCTTGAGGTCTCGACAAACCTGGAGACCATAAAAACTGTTAGCAACCAAAACCAAACCATCACATAATCTGATTTCCAAGGCTGTAATCATCTTCTTTATAAAACTACAATGTGCTTGATGGCTTTTCCTGTAATTTACTTTCAAAAGCAGCCATAAACATGACAAACCATCATTCAGACATTATAACAAATCTGAAACGCCTTTATCGGTCCTACACTTAATCTAGACAACATGAAATTACAAGACTTATTTTAGAATTATGATTTATATCTATCCCGCATTCAGCTTGTTAAATCACAACCGTTTACAGTTAATGGCCGGAACCTTCTTATCAGATGGACAAGCTAAACCTTTCCTGCTCTGTGTCTCCACGTTGACACGTTTGTTTTTTGAGATAAAATTAAACCACCATTGTTGATTCTTCTATATTAGCTTCTTTGTTTGACCAAATATTTATCCCTCTGCGTTCTGCTTTTAATTGTACTTGGGTTTTTACGCCCAGCAGGTGCTAGTGTTTAAAAGATTTTCCAGTGTTGCCATGTCTGCTTAGCATAAGTGACCTCTTGTTCTTTCATAAAGTGGTTTACAAATATGAAAAGTTAAAAAAAAGCATTTTGGGCTTGCTAGCATTTTTATTCTTCCAGTTGTGACAAATTTGTGTTTTTTTTTTTTTTAATTTTACAGATTCAGTGATTAATAAATATTTTAGCCTACAAATATAAGAAAGTAATGATCATTTCTTCATAATCCCCCCACCAAAGAAACAAAGAGTGGCACTTATTTACGCTTTTGTTGGCGAGTCACTTTCCTGCAAAATCTGGCAACACCGGTTTCCTCCTCTACAACTTGTTGAGCTCTTCTGAGTTCACTTACCTCATGGTTCAACAGCAGATCAGCAGTGTCGCTTTATGAAGATGTAAACCAAGCCTCCAGGACGGTTCCTGATGAACTAGTTCTAATAGAATTTCCAATTCATACGCAGTTTAAACAAACAATCTTCCTGTCCAAGTGCTGATTACCATCAAATGTGAAGCGTGACTTTTTCCATGAGCTACGCTTGAATTTAAAACAGATTGCAAAAGTATCATTTCATCAGAAAAGGGCAAGAAAAAAAACATTTATTTTTGTCTTTTCTGGTCCCAACGTGTGAGAAGGTGATATCATTGTGAGCATTAACAAATGTTTCTTCTTTTCTTTCTGACAGCTGTTTAGGAAGATAAATAGTTTGCTCTTCTGTTAAGTGACATTTACAAAAAGCTGTTAAAAAGACATACAATAAGAAAACTGTGTTTGTGTGGGTTTTGGAGCCATTCTGTTATAGGCACTGCCAGAACATTTTTCAGTGTTGATGAAGCATGTCTCCAGTCCCGAAAGCCTTTTTGCATTTCATCATCCAAATTATTCACCATCCGTCAAAAGTGAAAGTCACGCTTTATGCGTTTATGCGCATGCGCGCTTCATGGGTATAACGCGCTGGTGGGCGCCCGTAAAAGCTCCTGTAGAGTTCATCGACCCTTGTTTGGTTTGAGGTGAAAGTTCACGTTGGGTTTGTTCCGTGACCTTTCGTATATCATTCAGATGTAATACATCCTCATTTAAAGCCGCATTTAAAGCGCGACCGTCTGGAATGCCTCACAATTATACGAGCGAAAGCTCTGCATGCTGTAGAAATGATGCTTTTACCCAGAGAATAAGTTTAGGTTCAGTTTGCGGGGGAGAAAACGAAACGAAATGCCAAACGAAAGGTCAAAGTCAACCTTGTAAAGTTTGAAGACATACAACAGCAACTCATCACAATCAAAATGAGTGAATCCCTCAAAATCTGTGGAGAGCACATTTGGGTCCTATTTTAGACCAAAATCAAACAAAAAAAATGAAGTATATAATTATATAAGCTTATTAAATAAGCCTATTTTAGTTAAGCTTTGTGACATTATAATTTTCATTACAATTTAAGATCCCTTTAATTTCTA
>JAZGTK010021172.1:0-10723 GCA_036877625.1 Ambastaia sidthimunki
GCTGTTGAAGTGAACGATCGCAAGCACTTCTAAAGAAATGTGTCGAACCTTCATACAGTTATTTATCATTTGATACAGTTCTCTGTCAATGTAGTACTGAAGTTATCATTAAAAAATTGTTTTGAGATCTGAGTGTCTGATTACTGTCACTTTCTCAAAGTTGAAGTTCAAAACTGCTATCATTCAAGAATACACATACAACACTGTCAAATCATATGGGCATAACTTGTAACTTTTCTGCAGACTCTTAAATGAGGTTCTTAAAACTGCATTCACAATAAAAGAAGAGAAATGAAAAAAATGTTAATCGTTTAAAGAGGTGAAGGGTGAACATTAATATTGACACTAGAGGGCAATAATTAACTGGTTTTGTGAGTTGACTTAAGACTATGCAACTCCACGGATTCTGGCGGTTAAGGAAATGGTAAAGTTTTGTTAGTTAGTACTTTGCTGTCAAAGCAGCTAAAAATTGCATTAAGTTATTAATGGAAGTTAAGATTAGCATAAGACTACATGTCATATCCTAATGTTACGCTTTGTGTGTCATTAAAAGCAACAAAAAAAGACCCAAGAACAATAATTAAGAATTGTGTACTAATATTACCACAGTGCTAAGTACAAGATACATATTTTAGGTTATTATGAGTCACTGAAGTAAAGTTAACGAGTAGAAATAATGATAATAATTTCAACATAATCTGAATTAATTTAATTGATAATGTTAGTTAAATACTTCGTAACAGTAAAGACTTTGGACCAGCTGAACATAAAAGAATCGGCTTCTAAAAGGCACCGCTGGGATTCGAACCCAGGATCTCCTGTTTACTAGACAGGCGCTTTAACCAACTAAGCCACGGCGCCACGTGCGCAAAGCGTGTACTCTGGCACTTTTCCAGTGCACATAGGCATTAAAAATTATTATTTTATTCTTATTCGCACGAGGGCTATGACAACTTTTATTTCGAGATTCTTCCGTTTCTTTACTTGTAACGCTATACAAACGACCTTATAAACTTAAACAAAGCGATTTTTGCTTCATTACCACAAGCAATTAAGTAAACACATGTAATTATATACATATATATTATTTTATATATAAATATATAAAATAAAGATTACTAAGACTTCTTAACAAAAAACACTTTAATTATTGATTAATTGCTGTTACGTTTTCTTTTTTTTTTTCTGTTTTCTTTACGTTAAGAACTATCCTGAGATCTAATAACCAATAGCTTGACAGCACATAAACAGTATGAGATCAGAATCTACACATGCGTTTATTTTAAATCCACTCAGTTACTCCATTGCACAGTTATTACTTATCACTGATCTTGACTTAAAACTACTTATTAAATCACCCTTCTTTGATCACCATTAAGCTCATTATAAAAATATAAAAACATTAGCCTACTAGTTTGGCCAAAGGGAACAAAATCGGTACAAAAAGTACAAATATCAGTGTTTACTTTTACACTGTACAGATCTGTTTTTTTAAGTGAATGAGTAGAAAAAGCATCTTCTTGAAATCTTGTGATCTGGCTAATGTTAGATTTTTGTTGGCCTAAAAGTTGAAGTTCTGAAGTTCTACATTCAGAACAAACCAGGTAGCCTGTGTTTGAGAAAGTTTAATGATTTATACCTACACCCATCCCTTTCATTCAAACACTGGAAAAAAAATACACATTTTGTCTCCAAGTTAAATAAGAAAAAATATAATCTTTTACTTTAAAGTGGCATGGTAATAACTTAAATAATAAACCAAAACTTTACTTTTTTTAGGACTTTAAAGTAGTATAAACTACTGTTCTCTTGAAGAACAACAATACCCACAATTCTCCTACCACACATTTTATTTTGTCAATGTAGCACAAAATTCTGCTGTGTTGCTCTTCTGTCAGATACAGTGACACACATACAGGCTTAAGGTCGCAGCACATGTCCTCCTAGTGGATCCTCTTACAGGGATAAACCCGCAGGATAAGATGTTGATATCTAAAGAAGAATGGGGCTTAGATACATGTTAAACCCAAATGTAGTTGCACACCATGTTACAATAAAATGCATGTATTAAATTCTGAAAACTTGAGTTTGACAGTATGAACATTTATTTTGGAAATTAATTACAAAGTCTCCAAATACCAGTGAACCATCAGTTAATGGTAAACATGTTAGCAGTCTAATTATACTCCCCTCAGGAACAAGTTACAGGGCTATGAATAATTATAATAGTGGGATAATTGCCTGTTATTCTGCTAAAGGAAAACAAGACATGGTTAAAATCTACTGCAGACACATCTGTGCATCTCTTTATTACAACTTAACCTTCACAGAGCACAGTTTGGCATCTATATGTACATGACATTAGCATAGATTTTGGACACAAAATAAGATGGCTGACTCACAAGACAGATACATAAGGTCATACAGTTAGTGTTTGAGGAAGTTCAAACTAACCAGGAACTCTGCAGTAAAGTGAGGTACAAAGTAGAAAGACTTTAAGCATAACTGAAAATTAAATTGTGACAAATACTTTCCCCAAGGTTTAATCCATCTTAACCATAACTGATAAACACAAAGAGGAATAAACCTCTAACTCAGTACAACGGGTCATAGAACTGTTGTTAATGTTTAATTAGATGTTAACCAGAAAATGCATATGTGCTTTAGCCCTTTTGCTTGTGAAACAAAATGAGTGAGACATACACAAATAAGTAGTTCATTACATTATACCAATTGGATCAAGACAAGGGTCTGCTATTTAAATAAATATATTCAAAATAAGCATAAGCATTTCTCTTTCTGTTGTTGTACAGCAGTAATATAATGCTTGTCAACATCATTAGAATGACACTTATTACAATCATAGTCTTTATCTTCAAAATCCACTACAACATCACTAGTATCAGTACAAATGCATTCTTAAATTAGTAAATGTGAAAGAATATTGTTGTGTAACTTCATTAGCTTCCATTTCACTTATCTAAGTGCTTCTAATTGCAGCAGACTATTGTGATTTCTTTTGTGGAGTACGTACGTGTAAAACATGACTTCCTCTGAAACACCAGAATAAAGGGGAATGAGTAGAACATCACAGAAGTCAATGAGATGAAACAAGAGGTATATTATGTGCTCTACAGGATAATGATTACAGTGCACAGAGTCAAACTTACGATCAAAAAAAGCTGTGTGCATTTATTGGTTTGTATAAGAATGCCAGTTCTAAAAATGCTCTGACTGACCAACAGGACTGACCAAATAACAAACCTTCCTTTCTACAATGAAAGCCTAAAAATAAGTTTGTCTTAAATAAGCACTGGCCTACAGTTTAAAAGCTTCAACAGGATTACTATTGTCTCCCACGCCTGTAAGCCTTTTTCCTAAATCGTCCAGAAGTTAGAAAAACAGCCTCAGCTGCAGCGCCTCACGTGTTCAAGAACATATTCTGGGAAGTGCAAACTACACACTTGTAGCCCATCCAGTTTGCAAGGCATTCTAGGATACTCATCCTCTTTCCATTTATTCTCCTCTGGGTCAAAAGTGAGGATAGAGTCGCTGTAATGACCATTGTAGCAAAGTCCTCCCAGCACCATGATCTGTTTGTCCAACACTGCCACTCCGTGCCCACTACGCCCAATAGGCATAGAGGCAAGAATAGTCCACTCATCTGTCTCAGGGTCATATACCTCTGTTGAAGGGCAGCCCTGGGATTCAAATGAGGCACGCAGTATCACACATACTCCACCAAACACATACAGCTTTCCATTGTGGGAGATCATCTTATGGAAGCAACGAGCGTAGTTCATCTTTGACTTGTTCTCCCAACAGCTGGTGAGGATAGGTGTGCGGCGGGTGCGGTGTTCCGACGTTCCTTCCCGCCCCGGATCGAAGACACAGACTTGTTTTGAGGTGGAAGAAGAGGTGATACCACCAGTAATATAGAGCTTCCCATTAAGCACCGTGCCTTCATGGCCATACTTGTTTACAGGGTACGGATCTACAAACTCCCACTTGTCCTCAATGATGTCATAACGTTCCGTAGAATAGAACGTCTCATCTCGTGTGCGGCCTGCAACTGCATAAATATACTTCCCAATGACGCCAACAGCGAATTCTGACCTTGGCACAGACATGTCAGCCATACGAAGCCAGGAGTTCTGTCTGGGATCATACCGGTAAACTTTAGAAGAAGCATGGAACTCTCCATCTGGGCCCAGCTCTTCACCACCCAAAAGGAAAGCAAAATTGTTGACGATTGCCAGGCAATCAGGGCGGAGTGGGACCTGTGGGCCTTCCAGTTCCCACCACACTTTGGGCCGATGGAGGAGGAGGATCTTACTGTTGACCATGCTGTGGCCAATCATTCCACGGAATACAGCAGTCTGGGGTCTTACTGATCTGATGCGGTTGGACTTGGTTTCAGCCAATGGTTGTTCATTCACCTGATGAAAGTAGCTGAGCGCTTGGTCAACTTCCAGCCTCAGTTGACGGGAATAACGATAGAACTCAGATGTCTTTACCTATATGACAAACAAACAAAACATTAACATACTGCACATATATATATATAAAACACCATACAAAATCAGTTGGTTCTTTTGTCAATTGTCTAAACCAGTCCAGATTATGCCCAGTCCAGCTCATGAAAGACCTGTGTCCTGCAGAGTTTAGCTCCAACTAGCCCTAGCAAAAGTCTCTAGCCCTAAAAGTTTCTAACCTGCTTGTAAGTCCTTAATTAACTGGTTCAGGTGTGTTTGTTTAGGGCTTGGGAGAAACTCTGTAGGACACTGGCCCTCCAGGAGCGGGACTGGGCACCATTGGTCTATACAATGCAATTTCAACTAAGCATTTTTAAAGCAACTTACCTTTTCAAAGATGTTAGTGGGAGTCATGAGGCAAAAACGCAAGTTCTGAACCACAGCATCTGTATGCCTCCAACGTCGCCGATCATGTCTCAGCCAGGCCTGCAACGCCTCATACAGCTCAATTTCTGGAAATCGACTCAGCTGGTCGTTGTCCAGGTATGCCATCAACTTCTCCAAACTCAAATAGGACAAGAAGTCCGGTCGTGCCATCAGAGGCACGAAGTTCTCCAGCAGAAAAGCATCAAGCTGCTCCTGCACACCTTCTACACCAACGCTAAAGTCTTCCAGCAACCGCATGACCTCGGCACAGTTCTCCAAGCAGATCTTGGCCAGCAGGAAAGAGCAGCAGAACTCTACGGCTTCTGTGAGCTGCACATACATGGCAGCCTGTAGGATCTCCTGAACTGAGACCATGCTTAACTCCAGGGAACCATAGTACATAAAGCGAAGGACGTGGCCAAACCCAGCTGCCGTCAACCCCTTCATGTGAATCTTATCCTGGTCACGTTCCCGCATGTCGGCCGTAAACATGACCCGGAAGTAGTCACTTTGCGTTGCTAACAATGCCTTGTGCGCCTGGAAGTGGTGTTCCTCAATGAGCAACGTGACATCAAGCAATAGTCGTTCCTCATACAAGGCTCGGAAGCCTGAGGACACACTCCCATCATGTACTTGGGAAAGGTACACCTCCACATCCCCCGCCATTAGGCACCTGCAAAGACACAGACACGCTAATAAATAACATGTCAAGGAAAGTCAATACATTCCAATTTAGATGGTCATCTCTGCAGGGTTCTCTGCAAGACAGCTCCACAACTGTGATGGAGCGATATGGGCATTTACCATCTTTTCAAGAATTTGTGGGAAATGAGACCGATTTGTCTCTTGTCTCTCCCAACAAGGAGGCTGATGCTTATCAAACAACAAGATGAGGAAGGAGAAGAACAAGGAAAAGTGATACAAATCTTTAATTAAGCACTCAGAGGACTAAACAGAATCTCTTTCAATTCTTTGTCAACCAAACTGTTTGAACAATTTCTAGTTTAGTGAATATTAGATGCTGAAAAACATGCCAGCCTTTAATAAAGCCCCTGGAAGGACTTCAAGAACTTTCACACCTCAGCAATTCAGTTTCTGCTGTTGAAAGCCAAACTCGATCTCAATGCTCCCCCACGCACTCTCCCTCTAATGCACACAAACAGCACACTCACCTCTGATTGGCCACGGGCATGTCACAGGGGGGTGTCCGAGCCAATCAGAGGACAGTACCTCTCGTGTCCGTAGAAAATTAAATTCTGAAGATATTCACCTAAATGACAAATTGAACAAGCCCCAATAGTTAAAGTTATGTGAAATTACTGACAGACAGAAATAGTTAATATGCACAAACAACTAAATGTCCCACTGTGTTCAGACCTGCAGTGAGACAATTAAAGATGTGTTGAGTGTCACTGACATAAACCTTGACAAACTATATCGCTGCTTAAACACTGAAACTAGACCATATTCAGAAGAAAGACAACTAAGGACAATGTATTCTTAGCACTGCATTCAAAAAGATAGGGTGATTATTTTCTGGCTAAAGTTATAATACCTTTTTGAGGCCTCCTGGCCAACCGTTGGCTTCACCGAGCTGAAGGGACGTTCACATTTCCTCTGCTTGTACTTGCCCTGTTCTAAAAACATGTGACATGCACATTGGTAAATGCAAGTTTCTACATAATGCATTAAGTGTTATAATTTCAGAAAACTCTGAGCAGCATCTGAATTGTTGTATGAATCTTTTTGTCAGCTGAATTTTTGTCATCAAAAGCAGACATGTTAAAGTATTTTTTTTATTTTGCATTTCAATGGACCTTTTTGTCATATTTCTGTTTTTATTGTACAATGATGAATGATTTCATCATGAGACATCTGGGTGTCAAAATACAGTTTAAGAACAATCAATCCTTTTTCAAATGACCACCTGGGTGCCTCTGTGTTTTAATTAAATTTCTGTATTTATTCATTTATATTTTCTGTAATGACTTAACAGTTGTTTTGAGAAACCCTTGGGCTTCTTAGAATTACATCATTTTGTATAATCACCATAACTTCACAGCAATTGGGTGTAGTTAAAAGGCACTAAGATAAAATGTAATCTTTTGTTACAGCTGCTCTTTAATAAAGGGCACAAGCAGGTCTCCATGTTACATAATATTTAACATGGTTTTCTTGAAATCTTATGAGCTTGAGATGACCTCTTGTTAGGATCATCAGTAAATATGACAAAGAAAATCATTTAACTGTTTCACAGAGAAACCCATATTGTTTTACTACTGACTAACAATATAAATTCATATTAATAACTTAACAGTTTTTGTTGTTGTTTGTTTCCTAAATATTCTCTATCTAGCCCTGAAACTGTAAACCTAGTGAAACTTTCAAAACCTAGTGAGTTTTCCACCTAGACTGCAGTTATTGGCATCATACGCATGTTCGGAATGTATGAGCGAACCTTCCAAACGCAAATCTGATGCCAGTGACTGCTGTCTAAGTAGGCAGCTCACTTGTTTTTAAGACACAGCCAGCAATTAACACTGATTTGTCCCACTGAATGTCAACCTATAAAGTATAAAGAAAATTCTAGAATTTTTGGTTACAATAATTAAAACAAGTGATCTATTAGGCGTAACAACGTTATGTGGGAAATAAAATTATTATATCAGCGTTTTACCTCTGCGATGCGACTCCACGCAACCTCGCTTCGACCAGGGAGCCCGGGGTCCTTCAGACATGGAGTGCTAGTTTTATACAACGATCAAATAAATTAAATATGAAATATCATTATCCACGACGATACGCTGCCCATATGCGTCTTACAGTAACAATAAGCCAGTGTTATTTGGACTGAATGAATAAATGTTGTTTATCCATAGCCTCTACAGCAATCGTAGACGCCATATTATTGTCTGCACTGACGTCATTTCCCGAACATTTTTTCGGTCGAACGGAAATGTTAGTTTATATATTAATATTATGGGACTAAGTGTACGAAAATATTGAGTTTTATTGCTTCAGGTCTGAACAATGGTATAAGCCCATAAATGCTGGCATTTCATGCTTTGCTCCTCTATTTAGGCTTGTGGTTGGTTGGTGTGAAAGTTGGCATGAACCGTGGGAACCTAGACGGACATGCAGAGAATTATTTATTTACCCTTCCAAATAACTATTCACATAATACCTTGGTATTGCTATTTAGTGCAGCATGTCTTAATATTCAAATTTCTCTTATTGCTATCATATAAATTCCGTATGGCAACATGCAACAATAAAAAATATGATTTAGACTCATTACGTTATAAATTCAAATCGATGTTATACATTTAGGAAGACGTATTTATGAAGTACTAACTTAAAATTATCATTGTTATCAATTATCATCTTAGCAACTTGCATTAAAATGGAAGCAACAGAGTTATCAGGTGTGAACACCCTCAGTGTCAAGGAAAAGTATGCATTGAAATAAAATAAATCTGTCCAATAACCAGTATGTTGTCTGAACTATAATACAGAATGGTGAACTTAAATTAGGATTATTTAAGTAATTAGGGAATTACTTCTCTATTACTACTTTTTAAAACAAAATTACCATACATATTACCATGTTCCATTGTATATGGATATGCTATGCTTTAAAATTTGTAATAAATGCTGCACCACAATGAATAAATACAAAAGTCCCCTAACACTGGTAAAATCATATCAGTCATTATATACATTACATCCATTAAATGACTATTGGTTTTTATTCAAGACTGAGCACAAAAAAAACTTCAAAATGAATGACGTCATAAGTTGAAGACGGACCCAGGTTTCATCCGCGACGATTCAACGTGTGTTTAATTTGTAGCGTTGTTTATTTATTTGTGGTAGTATGATGCTAGTCGTGTGAGTGTGGATGTGGTTTTCATAATCTTGGATTAGTTTGTTTTGATTTTCTTTATTTGGATTTGCTGGTCATGTTTAGAAACTGATTGCATCATCCCATGCCTACTGGACGTTATTTTATTAAACGTTCAAAATGAACTTTTTTATGTTGATATATGCTAATATGAAACTACATATGGCAATTGTTATGTCTAAATCAAATACTTAAAATTATTACACGTTAGAATTCAATGAAATAATATTTGTAAAAACAAACAGGCAATCGCTTGGCCATATTTTTATTCCTTTTCGTTCAAGATGGCGGGGGACGAGTCTGGAACAACGTTGGGTCAGCCTCATCTTTCCAAACAAGACCTTAGTACATTAGTAAGTGTTCTCGTTTTGTTTATTCTTGTTGTATAATATGTTGTCTAGGTATATGTTTAACCACCAGTTCGAGGTGACTGCTTTATGCACCCTAATGGGGGCAGACATGCTAGTTAGCTGTACCGGTGAAGGCTCACCACATGATTCATTCGGGGATGGAGAAGGACCCCGTAAAGAAACTATGTAAAAATGTTATGAAACCAACAGCTCTTTGCTACAACAACAATGTCAGTCTGTTTAATTTAGTTTCAGCTAAGTAAATTATTATGATTAGGTGCTAATCTTTACATACTAGTCATATGAATGGAAGACATAATGATAATAATATAATGTGATTATTCACTCATGTCTCTAGTAAATTTGTTGACAGTAGATGTCAGCCTTGTTTATAGTTCAAGTTAACAGTTACGTTTTGCTTCCTAGGATGTGAGCAAACTTACTCCTCTGTCCCCAGAGATCATCAGTAGACAAGCCACAATAAATATAGGTGAGGCCTATTGTTCATTGCATTTCACTGCATACAGACTATGTCACAATCTGTCAAACAATCCAAAGTTATGTGAGATTTGCTAAACTGTTGTTCCACCTGTAGGAACTATTGGTCATGTAGCCCATGGAAAATCAACAGTCGTGAAAGCCATCTCTGGGGTTCACACTGTCAGATTCAAAAATGAGTTGGAGAGAAACATTACAATTAAGCTGGGTTATGCTAACGCAAAGGTAAGAACACATTAAGGTAATTAGTGCAACTTACACCAGAATCAGAAGCTAGATATAGCAATTATTTGATTCAGTTTAAGCTTGCAACAGCAAATTGCAGCTTCTCTTGTTTTGTTTTTTTTAAACAAAGTTTTCGTCCATGTTGCAACTGATATTTTTGATATCTGTGTCTTTTGCCTAAAGTGACTCATTGAATTTTTTTGTTCTAGGTGTATAAATTGGATGATCCAAGTTGTTCACGGCCAGAGTGTTATAGGTCATGTGGCAGCAGCACACCTGATGAGTTCCCAGCAGACATTCCTGGCACCAAAGGCAACTTCAAATTAGTCCGGTATGCGAAAGTGCATTTAAAATGTCTAAATATAGTTTTAAATGCAAAACAGATGTACGGGTTTATTTGTGCTTTGATAGTGAGTATTCCGTGTTCACTGTGTTGTAGAAAATCCTTCTGAATTCACATATTTAGTTGGTGTTGTTGAATTCAAGTCACTGTGTTATTAAACATTGGTTTTCCCAGATAATCTCATGATCATTTCTTATTAGACATGTCTCATTTGTGGATTGCCCGGGTCACGATATTTTGATGGCCACCATGTTAAACGGTGCGGCTGTAATGGATGCTGCGCTGCTTCTAATTGGTGAGTATTTGCATCACTGACGATCACCATGGCAACCTTTATCCTGGAAGTACCAACTCCATCACCATGGTAATGAAAAAGAATGACTAACAAATGGCTCACCTGATCCACTCTTACAGCTGGCAATGAATCGTGCCCTCAGCCACAGACATCAGAGCACTTGGCAGCCATTGAGATCATGAAGCTGAAGCACATACTCATACTGCA